>JARKHS020013940.1:0-133576 GCA_030143305.2 Amblyomma americanum | reverse complement strand
AAAGGGCGCAAAGTTACTAGAACATTCCGGAACAACGTAGAATCAGCTTTGCCAGGCTGCGATCAATCGAGATAAATCTAGTCGCGTCTTGCGTCGCAAACAAAGCGATAAGGTGGTGTCGCGGCAGATTTGAAAAACGAATAAACACTGCAAATATTCGCGGCACTATAATTTGTAATTGAGGCGCGGTTGAAAAACCGCTTAAACCAAATGTCGAGCGACGTAGGAACGAGCGCCGCCGGTTCTGGGAGCAATACGTCTGATTAGGCCCAAAGTCTGCACACCTGCTTTTCAGCCTGAGAAAGCGAGGCAGTGCCCGTTCCGCTCTGATGTGTGGACAAACCCAGAATTTTCAATCTCGAAGATTCTTGAAGTGGTTTTCAAGATAGTTGGAGGGAGACGGGTCGTCTTGGCAGCGAGTTTACAGCGTCCCCAGCGGTTGGCCGCTCACATGAACGCAGTTTTGCTGACGGAAACTTGCAGGCCGACAGACAAGGCATAATTGACGGTAATATTTAAGGCTGACTCTAGGGCCGGCGCTTGAGTTAGCAGGTCATAGTGAGTGCTCTAACCGTGATATCATCGGCATACAGTAAGAACATAACACCAGGGACATGATGTAAGCGCAATTCAAGGAAAATGAAGGCAATATTGAGCAGCGTTGGTGACATTACCGAGTGCGCCTTAGCGTTTTTCCTCCATAAAAACGCTAAGCCCGTGTGCTGTGCGATGTCAGTGCACGTTAAAGATCCCCAGGTGGTCGAAATTATTCTGGAGCCCTCCACTACGGCACCTCTTCTTCCTTTCTTCTTTCACTCTCTCCTTTATTCCTTCCCTTACGGCACGGTTCAGGTGTCCAACGATATATGAGACAGATACTGCGCCATTTCCTTTCCCCCAAAACTTATTATTATTATTATTATTATTATTATTATTATTATTATTATTATTATTATTATTATTATTATTATTATTATTATTATTATTCCATTAAAAACATATCGCATAAACAAATACGTTTTCGTTAGAATCCTGTCTTACGTTATATGTTCTTGCATCTGACCGGAATGGGATTTCATTTATATCACGGCCGCACTCAAGGACGCAGACTCAATCGCACTCAGAAATGCACCTGCAGTAAAATATGTATCAGCCATGACACGAAAGTGCCTACAGGTGCCCACAATCCCGATAATCGCACATCAAACTTTCGTAGCCGCAAGCTGCCAAGCTGAACTAGTGTATCTGTTAGTTTTGAAGCGCAGTTTAGAAGGGCTCGCTAAATAACACACACACCTGTAGCCTCAGAGCATATTAGGCGGTCCATACGAAAACGCTTGCCAGGTATTCATCTACAGCGTCATGTCCATTTTCTTTTAACCGTACTTAGCAAACAAAGGAAGTAAAAGTACCGCTTCGCTCTACTGAAGAAGACTAATTTAAACGCGAGCAAAGGCAAACACGACCGAACCTGCTAACCTCAGTAAAAAAAAATTCAAATACCATTTATTTATCACAGCGCCAGATTTCAATGTACGGGTCCCCTGCGGATGAGCTGCAGGTCTCCCTGCGTCTCTCACTACGGAGTACGACGCACAGCGGCGTTGTTGAGCTACCAGTCTCTTTCGTCACACGCCATGTGCTCAATAAGCAGTGGAGAAATGCTCACAAGGAATGCAAGACCGTTTCTACGCCCTTTATTAAGAACTGTTTCAGAATAAAATTCTCGGAAGCAACAACCACACGCGCGCGAACTCCGCACGAGCTCCGATAATCCTCGTTTCCCGCACCGGCTGGAGGGAGCATCCGAGAATCTTGGCAGAATTTGCCCAACGCTGCCTTGAAGCCAACACGAGGGCGCCAAGTATCGCTGGGGTGCACTTCCACCGGCGTTCGGTCATCACGCATTAATTTTGCAACAAGATACGTATGTGACAGGTCGTTTTTTTGATCGTGATGCAAGTATGTACTCGTTAATAACCGTTGTCGCTTTGTGCTGATTGCCGCAGTACCAGTGCGTCAATGCTCATCGCATTCATTTCTTCGCAGCTGAAGGATACCACCTTTGTCCAATTTCGTTCCAGCATTTAAGCAGTAAAAAGCTAATTAGGTTTGCGGAAAACAGGCTTGTTCCTTCGCATATTAACAAAACATTTTTTTAGCAATTTCTTCACTTAAAGACAGCAGAGCTAGTCGCAGCGCAAAATACGCGGAGAGATTTGTTCTCTAGGCTTTTACATTGGGCTCTACCTTGAACAATACAGGATATTGCTAAGTTAAGCAAGGTTTACGCTTAGGCTTGCAAAAAGTTTTGAGTGATTAGTTCTGGAAAAAGTACAGGTGGGCAATCAACACGGTCGACGGTGAAGGTCATGGCCTTCCCCCTTCCAACACAGCACCAAGCGACGTTTCATGTCATTTAAATATAAAAAAGCGAGTTGGAATCATCCTGTCATAGGCGAAACGACAAGAATGAAACGGCATAAAAGCGGCCGGGAAAAAGGTGCCATCACAACCTGTTCGCATTAATCGTCTGGTTTCAACAGCAGGCAGGTGACTTAGTCGTCGCTTAAAATTTTTCTCGTCATTAGCATAGTGATGACTGTCGCACCGGGCCCCAGGTGAGGACGGGAGCTTAATTGTGCTGTGGGACGGGTATTGATGCGGAATCAAACTTTCGTATCCGCGCACAAAATGGCACTGGGTCTCTGTCTTCTAATCCTAAAAAGGACAATAACATTCATTCAGAGAAAGCTTCTCAGTCTGCTATTGCCTTTGTAGCAAAGTGAGCAGAGTCAAGTGACTTTTTTCAATGCACCCGCAAGATTTTTTTTGATGCGGTTGATAACTGATAAGTTCCGTCATTTTCAATTGTACGCTGAGTTCCGATTCTTTTCTAAAACTGTAGTTCGCCTGTCCAGTGAAGCCGAGCAATGAACAAACATTACAGTTTCGCCTTGCACCCTGCCCTATCCCACGCCGTGAGTATGTGCCTTTAAGCATGAGGACATCATCATCGTCATCATCAATCATTACATAGTTCCTTCCAAGAGCACCTAAGTAAACTGAAAATCCTTTTAGCACCCACCTACGAGTAGGCCTACGTTGTTGCACAGCTAATATTATTCAAAGAGGGGTGTTAATTTTATTCGCTACCTCAGGTAAAAAAAAAAAAAAACTTTAGGGAAAATAGAGTAGTCCGAAAACACAGGCTGGCTATCCGGAATTTCCGCCGCATTGTTTTTTTTAGCAAAATGAAATCCACGAATGACGTTGGCATGAAACACAAGAACCCTACTGAGCAAATCTTAATAAGAAATACAATCACCCTTACTTAGGAGTGGAATGTATCAATTTTTCCAATGACTCAAGTATGAGATCTCGTTCTTTATGTTTGACGCCATATGTGAAAGTATACTTTCCTGCTTTTACTTATAATGCTTGCTTGAGGCATACCCGCACGAAAAAGATTTGCCTTAGTGCGAAGAAAGGGCAAATTACGCAATATTATACATGTGAACTTCTAAAAGTATGAACTTTGTTTCCAAGCTGGTATACCAAAAAGTTGTCATCAAGTGTTTCGTTTAGGGATAATGTAACTGGTTCCTTTCAAGGCTAAGGGAACGTCGTTGGTAGGGGGCTGGAGTGCATGCCTAATGGATTTCTAGAATATGTTGTTTCCAGTGAGAGAAAAATCATTAAAACACCTCCCGGTTACTTTTCCTGGAAAAGCGACATTGCGAATGCTAAATGTTCACATTAAGAATTTCGTCGGTTAACACCTCCGATAGATAGTAAGAAGCCCATGTGAGTGAAAATGAAACATATTTCACAATATATTGTCGAAGGCAGGGCTTGGATTACTAATGAAGAGAAAATATCCAGTTAACACTATAATTTGACAGAAATAAAATCGAATTCTTAGAACATGTGCATTTTCAAGCCTCATATTTTTTTTTAGTATATAGTTCAAGTCTCAAGCTGATGCTAGCACCAAACTGTGAATTTCCTGCGATATTGCCTATATAGAGACGGTGATCTGTCTCTTCGCTGCAGAAAAAATGCTTTGCTCTTTACAGTTATATTACCGCTACACGAGTATAGAGCAAAACAAGCTGTACACGAATGATTCATGCAACTGCGACCGTTCATTAACAACTTTTGATGTGAAGCAGGTAAGTAGAACAGCGCCGTTGTTCTTTTCATTACAGAACTACATTTATTCCCACAAACGCGTTCTTTGCCATATCAAGGTGGCTGATTATCATGCACTTTTGCTACACTAATACTTATCTATGCGCAACTATTCACTGATGGGCCACAGAGCTTAATCGATTTCATTTATGCGACGTTGGGACAAAACGTATAGTCTCGGCATTCTTCCTCGGCATGTTGCAATATTTCTGGCTTTAAGGATAATTTGCCCTAGTACCATAACCTTAGCTAAGAATTCAAAAGCACCTACCTCGGAGACCTTTCCTTCTCAAAGTTTCTGCTGCATCTTTCGATCAAAATTGGTATTATGGGACTGGTATCCACTCTGAAGAAGAGAAATTCCAGCACTACGTTGAAATCAACAAAAAAGTCCACAGAGTCACTTAAAGTTGCTTAGGTACCAGAGGCGTATGGCCATCCGTTCACTTCGTGGAGGCAGTCGACGCGCGCTGCGGTGTGATGGAACCCGATGCCACGCATCTGGCAAATCTACTTCTGTGGCCGCCACAGCGAGGCAGCCGCAGCCCTGCTGATCTGTGCGGTAACTTCGAGAAGGCAGTCGCCGCCATACCTCGCAAGGCGCACCGCCTTAAACATATGACGCGATAGGTAATAGGTTAATGGTTATATAGGCAGAATTCCTATATTAATATTCATTGATCCCTCGTAGTCGTCATGCCACTCCTGAAGCACTGCTGCCCCCGGTGGGTCTTGTACGATCCAGGTTGTTCAGAGCAATCTCGCGCGACAAATCCATAGTTGAACCGCAACCTCCCACACTTCATGAAGATCCCATTTTTTTGTGGGTACCATTGAGTGCTAAAACAGACGCACAGGCACGGTTTTTCACTGAATGCGGAGAGTAAGGCTTGAACGTGCAAAGGGAGTCCGCTTGTCAGCAGGCAAAGGGATTTCAGTTCAAACATTAGATTTCACACTTTGTCTATATTAGGGATCATTTTTGTGTTACCATCTTTTTAACTTCCCTTTTTCGCTAGATGTTCCTCGAGGCTCCTTGAGGCTCACGTTTTCAATAAACATTTTGCCCTGACTGCCTGCTTTGTGATGTTCAACTGCGTTAATTCTATTATTAAGCGATGACGAGCAGTGTTAAGTAACCATCAAGAGTGTCAAATAAGCTTCTGGCAATAGTATATTCTCTCTACTTAATAGAATGGCGGCGATCACTGAGGATGGGCGACTAACGAGCGGTAAAGGATGCAAGAAACAACCATAATTCAAATTGCCCAGGCTCACGTTTGAATTGTCTTAAGAAGTCACCTTCCATTCCAGAACACAAAGAGAAATCACAATGGCACAGTTGACTAAGGCCATTCCCAACCATGTCTGAAAGAACCGATTCCTCTAGCTGGGAATAGAGAACACACTATCAAAGTAATCGAAAAGTGCGATATGCCAAACAAGCAGCCTGCATAAAATGGCTAAGGATAGCCACATACTCGGAATAATTTGCAACTATGCCATGCCGCGCAAATCACTCTCTCCTGCCCCTCTCCCCTCGTTTTTCAGTCCGACCACAGATCACAGAACACTTTTTACCCGTTCCATATTCATCGAAATATTGGACCTGAGTGCCACCAATGTCGACGTGCTTTCAAAACACACATACTCTATAGAATATTCGAACAACTGAACCATCGCGGCAAGAGCTCGACGTCGCCGTGGCCAAAGAGGCGGTGAGTATACTCACATGAGAAGGAAGGAGTGCCGGCGGGAGATCTCACAAGTGGCATGATGCCCTACAGCGAGTTCAATGTGTGGCTAGCGGCACCGAAACACTGAGGCTTTGGAGGGGAGTGCAGGACATGGGAATAGTTCGCTGCGCTAACATTTTACAAAGTAAGGCGCCCGAATAACCGAGAGAACGTGTGCACTTGGGCTATTTTATTATTTAAATATTTGCCCCTTTCACCCCTTCTGCCATTATTTCATTCACACTTCGGTTCACATCCAGGCTGCATCGACCGCGTTTCAACGCCTTCCACTGCTGCATCGCTTTTTCACTTTGCTCTTTCACTCTCATATTCCTTCCTACTCAACGGCGCGTTTCAGGTGTTCACCGAGAAGTGAGACAGTTATGGCGCTGTTCATCTCTAACAACCAACTTTTCCTCATAAGCGGATGACGTGTCACCTGAGAAGTGACGGATTTACAGCGCTATGTCCTTTCCTCAGAAAAAAATTTCGATTACAGAGACATTAGCGGCGTTTCACTACTGCCGTCCTACCCGAAGAAAACAACGAACAATGAGATAAGAAAGGGCTAGGCGTATTCGCTGACAGATAATGTCTCAGGAGCAGCTCATGTGATAGAAAAAAAAATTCTGGAGCTCCTTGGTCCGCTAAAGCCTACAGATAAGCGTGTGGCCCACGCGCGCAACATTTTCGACGATACATTGTGAGTACGCTTGCAATGTGCTATGGATTTGGCGAAACTAATGTCAGAAAGCCTATACTTCGTCTCTTTTCATACTTCCACTGCCCCACTTCATTAACACCTTTCCTTCACAATACGATGCAAGAGTCTCGGCTAGTGTAAGAGAAGTACGTGGAAATGGCGCAGTAATTACGTTTCGCCTCCACCGGAACGCAAAAGGCGCCAGTGTGCTTTGCAATGTCAATGCACATGAAAGACTTCCGGGTCGTCGAGAGAGATAGAAAAAACTGTTTATTTGTTATTATCGCAACTCTAGGTCCTGCTTGGGTACCTGTTCTTCTAATTCAGCGGGCGTGCCCTGAGTCCCTGGAACGACTTGCTTCTGCGATCCACTTGACACGTTAGGCAAGGCGTTGGTGATTCTTTTCTTTCTTGCTGGTCAGCATCTGCTCCTACTAAGATGCACTCGTGTTTTTAACGATTGGGTTGACCGGTGTTTGCTCGCATTCCCATGTGATGTGGAATAATGTGGGGCTGCCCCAGAACCAGGGGCAGACGCGTTTGTAATGTGATGCGCACCTTTCGCTCAACATACTGAGGTTTGGGTATGAATCTCTTTGCAGTTGCCGCCATTTCAGACTCTTGTTTGTTTATTCATTTTGTGAACCAGGATACCTTTCTTTCCTACCTACGTAGTAATTTAGTACGTCTGTGGACTTCTCTGGGAAAGGATTTGGGTTTCCTTCGAAGCCTTGGTTCTAGGTCCTGCGGCTTGCTATGTGTCCTCGCGCGATCTCATCGGCTCTCTGGTTTCCCATTACTCTCGCTCGCTTTGGCTACCTAGCAGTGTGTGCGGTATGTTTGGTTCTGAGGCTTGCTCCCGCGCCTTGTAGTATCTTTGCTACTTTCTTACACATTCTGCCATATAGGTAGTTGCTACATGCCTCTTTTGAGTTCGTTATTGTCGCAACAGACTTCTCCTGCATCGTTCCGTCTGGTACAGCTAGCGCTATGGCTATTTTTTCCGCCTCGGAGATCCGTCAAAGGACTTCCGCTAAGCGACGCGTGCGGCGCAGTGGAGACGTTGGATAACATGCTCCTATTCTGTGCCGCTCTCCCAGGGCAGTAGAGCGAGGTTGCCACGGCTCACAGTGCGCTGGGAGTCGTCTTCTACACACTCGAGATGCTCCTGCGATCACGCGGCAGAGCACGCACCCGCGACAGAGCAATCGTCAGCCTCTGTGCATTCAAACAGCAGGTGGGCTTGATGTCCCGCTTGCTTTCTGCCACGAAATGCAAGCCTGATGTCAAGGCTTCGTGTGTGCTACCTCAGACGATACATGGTCGGTACCTCAGACAATACAAGGCCACGCGTCCGACTAGTTATCGACAGGACGGGACGTGCGGGTGGCTTTGTATTCAAATTGTTTTTTTTGTTATTCTTATAGCAGGAGTGGCCACTCCTCCACAGTTATTTTTTTGAAACTGCCTGGATTCTTGCGCTGGAGGCGCAAGTTTTCATTCTTCTTTTCATATATAGTCAACAGTGTTCTTCACTGCCCTTTCTAATTAACTCGCTGTCTTTACTGCTCCCTGTCTCATGGTTGAGTATCGTGCTCAGTCTCATGCTTGAGACGAATTTGCATTAGAAAAAAGGCCGTGTACACGTTCCAAGCGTAGGTTTTCGCCATGATCGCACGGCGAGAAGAACGAAGCGCTTAGACTCTTCAGTATATTTTGTTCGTGTTTAATCTTCACTGAACGTCGCTTGTTTAAATGAGATCGCAGTATATTACCGATGACTTGCTAGCCTTCATCTTTCTGTACAGGACATACGTGAGCAAAGAGGTCGCGTAATTGGAGGAAACGTTCTTAGGTGACCTATCCGCTCGACTGGAACCGTCCTCACGAAAACCGTAAATCCGCTAAGCGAGGCTTTCCTATAAACATAAGGATAAAATTGGACGGAGCGTACCCGAATGCTCGAAATGCCCTGAATTGATTTGGGGCCGGTCAATTTTCGAAATATATATTATTGACGTGTTCTTTATTTTTCTTGCTATTTAAAGCGATCGAGCAGAATGCATGGCCTTTTTGTGTGCAATTGGTGCAGTCTGGAAATGCAACGCACGCTGCTTCTAAGGGTGCGGGAGACCACTCCTACTCAAACGCTGCTTAAAAAGTTACTTTCCTCGAGTGGCCTTCTCTTACTGCCCCAAGAAAAAAATATGTTCAGACAACTTGATTCGCCCTGGGGGAACCTTCGGACAGCATCAAATATTTAGTTCTAGAGGTGTCAGGATTGCCGCTTTGGAGGCTGAAAAAAGGCATCGCTCTCTAGCATCCTTGGTCTTTTTTTAACTATGCCATTAGTTCTTTCTCGCAGTGTTTTGCTTGAGCGCTTGAGGATGTGATCAGAAGTGACGTTTGCTTCCATTTATCTTCACAAAAGAACATATCAGGCCTTTCTCCTTATAATCTGCTACCCGACATCACGCTGCTACAAAGAAGGATGTGAGCATCGTTTTTGGTCAACAGTCAGGGAGTGGTTGAATCCCCAGCCACTGAAACTTCGCGGTGGGATCCACTCGTTGTCGAAACTACACTTAGTATGCTGAAATTTTTTTTCAATATTAATATTATTACCTTCTGATAATATTATTACATTACTCTTATTTCGCCCTTCTTTCTCCAACTAACACCTGTCTCCAAAACTAGGAAACTAGCCGTTTTTCCTTGCACATTGTGAGAAAAGATGCCTATAAGAAAAGTTACTTGACAGCTGATGGCGCGTTTGGAATACACGCGACTTGTACAAAAAGTCAAATTAATCGGTTCGTACATTTAGAAGTGTAGAAGCAATCCAGTATCGGCCTAAACCCTAATTCACGAAGAACCGAGCGCATTGCAATGGCATTGAAAATGCAATCAAAGGCTTCTGGCATCAGGGGCATACGAGTGCTTATATGGTCGAATCTAGCCTAGGGGGAGCTGATGATTGCTTAGCTAACAAAGTAACCGAAGCAGTTGTAGGACGAAGACTTAAACGTTTGTAGGCGTAGTGTACACAGCGCCTTTAGTAAAGGCGCACACATATCTGTATGCAACTCTTTTTGTACTGACTTTGGTTACTGCAGACATATAATTCATTGTGAATGACTGGAGCTTAGATGTTGGACCATTTGAGCTAAATCCCAGAGAGCTATTCTAAGCCAGGCACGAGAAATTAACGCACATAACTGCTTTCAGGATCGATGCCTCCGCGTTACACGTAACTGCTCATGCGACATCAGAACACATGTGTATATATGTCGATCATTTTTCACGCCTAATCGTGTCCAGAATCCCTCAGAAAAGCTTAATTCTTTAGTGAATAATTTTTAGAAGCAAATAGCCACAAAAAGTGAAATATATGCTCTCAAAACAGTGTCGTCTACGAACGTGAAGATATCAGGGGGCCACAAATTCTAAAATTTTTCAATACAGAAGGCTAAAGTTTTTTATGTGCTATTGGGCCATGTTCTATGCGGATATGTGGAACGTTGAAAATTTGCTTCTGAATGGATTATAACTGTTCGAATAGAACGGCGTGAAAAAAAAATTTTACAGGAAGACAAGGAGTGGGGGACACACTGTCACTTGTCTTTTTGTCCCGGTTGTTTGCGCCGTTCGACTGCTACTATCATGATCAAACTGACCCTACAATCTTCCCTTTTGCAGATCATAACTCGCGACAGGAGCGGCCAAACAAAGGAAAACAGCAGCCATAAAAAAGTTTAAGCTGGACGTAAGCTACTGATTCTGCCGAACTTCAGAAATGCCAGGTAGTTTAGGCTGAATCACTAATTTGATTAAAGCTCATTGCCACCACGCAACTTTTATCTTGACTGTAACGCCACTCTGGCCCCTACTTGCAAAAGAGCATGATAGGGCTCTCCAGGTGGCTTCAAGAGAGCATTCAGACTGAAAATACTACAGAAGTGGAAAGAAAGATCGTGAGTGATGTACAAATGACGTTTTTGCAATTATCATACACGACCAAGATGGAAAACTGAGAGCCTAGATATCACCATCGATGCCCTCGTTGCTAATCATTAAACATTTTTTTATTTATTGAAGGCCTCGTGCATGTTTGCTTGAAAACTTAGGTTTGGATTTATTCCAAGGTTGTATTCCATTGGTGTAATTCCTGAAGCCCAACCACATTCTGTGATGCTGGTAGGCAAACAATAAACGTAGCCCAAGTAATTGAGCATGCATGACCACACGATAACCGTCAATATTTTTGTCTCTGTGTCAGAGCGATGGTGGGCGCTTTGTTAATTCTGCAGCAGACAGTGAGAAGAGAGAAGTTTTTGCCTTCATCTGGCACTCTACGGGTTTTGCAAAAGGAACGCGATGTAGCGTTACGAATGGAAGGACTATCGAACCGATCGTCACCATGTTGGGTGCGTAATTACGCGGACTAAGTTGGCATTTCAAGGCATACATTTTTGAAGACAGACTTGCTCTGACAATTTTAACAGAGGAAAGGTTTCATTATATATCGAATATAAGTTTTCCTGCTAACAGCAATGATGATAGGGCACATAGAAATTTTTTTGCATATAGGCAGTTGGACTGGTAACAGGATGCTATAAAATAAATTTCAGTGGCCCAAGGGCAACTTTCAGCATACAGCGCCATGACACAAGATGTTTTAAGTTCAGAAAGCTGCGGTCACTGACTTAGTTCGAAGCGTTTTACCCCGCAGGCACCGAGCACCATACAAGGGCAAAGCTTGTACCCATTCTATCAGAAATGGGTACCCTGCGGCATTCAGACGACAAGGCCAGCGTTGCACATTGGGTGTAAAACGCATATTTAGATTATCACTGGAAAGAAACTGCTGCTCTAAAATTACAAACATTTTCTTATTTTTTAGTCAACGCGAATGGGTCATTGACAATTACTACTCTCAGCTTTTGTCCCCTCACACTAACAGCCTTGCTGCGATGCCGACGCTCCTGGGCTGCTCATAATTTCTTTTGGTTTAGTTTGTAGTGGTATAGGGTCTCAAAGAGAGTCAGGCTATGAGGGAAGTCTTAGTAAAGGGCTCCGAAAATTTCTGCCACCTGGGGCGCATTAACGTGCACTGATATCGCACAGTACACGGACCTCTAGAATTTCGCCCACATCGAAATGCGACCGCCGCGACCGGGATCGAACCCGCGTCTTTCGGGCCAGCAGCCGAATGCCATAAACGCTCAGCCACCGCGGCGGCTTCCGTCATTTCTTTTCTAAAAGTCATGAAAGCCTTATGTTCAGAACTTAACACACAAAAAATGTGCAATAATGATTTACCTTATATTGGAGTTATTGACGCGTACACACAGGATGCATCATGCGGCAATTTTGTGATATTGCGGTTTAAAGAGGAAACAATATTTGAACAACAATGTTTGAAGTCTTTATTTGTCTGTTGCTCGAGGATACTAGCGGAAACAAATGGGTGGAAGTACAAAACATCCACTTCTTTGTTCTCGTGTTTCATTTATCTTAATTCACATGACCATCGCGAAACTTCCTTTTGTGGAAACTGTTTTCGGCAAACTGCGTCACGGTCCTCAAACGACACCTGTGCCGCCATGTGCCTCGACTCGGTGACTTCAACTAAACGCTGACCTGTCTTGCGCTGATCTGTCTTGCGAAAGCTGAGTCGCTGCTCAGTTTCCACCGATCCAAGAGCAAGAAGACGACGGCCAAGAAGCACTTCCAGAGTACTAAAAAACTGAGCTCGAAGCTGAGTCACGAGTTCCATACGGGTGGCTGCAAAATACAAAACACACTAATTTTGTTTCATTAGCACCTCGTTGCGATGTATGCAACAGAAGTAGACCATAGCACATGTTTCAGTGTTAGCGCAGTTGTATTTACACATTGTGATGCGGCTGGGCTAAAAAGGTCCTGGAACACCATACATGAACTTACTGAAAAAATATATAAGAACATATCACGTTTTTTCAGCACAAAACAGAGATGGCTAAAAAGTAATATATGGAAACACTGAAAGGCTTTATAAAAATATGTTGAAGGAGCAAGCTTACAACATAGCCACGAAAACTACCCATATAGAGAATGTTTCCGTTGAGTGATTCCGATAGCTACCAGTGGCAATATCACGTGTCAAGATTCGACTAATGCGTTACAACAGGCAGCCAATCACGAAAACCGTGCAAGAAATATTTTGATCAGTCTTCTTAGGCTATTGATCCAAAATAACCTTTGTACTGTTAACTATTCTACGATTTTATTTTTCGTTTTTATGCATGAACTTGCGATTTGTCAAAGTATACACGCACATTTGTAAAGGTCTAACGCCGAATATCACTTTACACGCTGCCTGTTTGAAAAAGCTCCTATGTAAAACCAAAATGAATGAAGAGTACAGCCGTTATGGCTACGTTGGGGCAATGAGCACGAGCAGGATTGCGTCTTACAACCATGATGCGACAGCAAGATTGGGACCTCGTTGTCATTCATTTCCGGCATACTGCAGGTAAGATATTTCCTCAAAGCTTTCTACATTTTGGTTGTTCATGTTGAAAACCAGCGGCAAGCGGCGCCATCACTTTGCGATGCAAGAAGGGACCAGGCATATCGCGATTGATAGCAGCGAAGCACATCTGCTTGTATATTTTTCTAGATAGTTGTTGCTGTTTTTGGCGCTTTATCTTGAAAGTTTTTAGCTAGCTTTAAATTGAACGCGGCCACAAACGATGATGAATCCGTGCTTCGACTACTGCTGAGGACGCTTGTCGCTGTCGCACCACGCACTTGTTTAGTTGTTCGACCTTTCAAGACAGCCGAATGAAAAGATCCTTTCAGTGGCACCTCGTTCCGCTCGTCTTGACCACGGCTTGGCCAACAGTACGTGATATCTGGTGGAGGCGCTGGGTGGCACCTGATCCTTCTTCGGAAAGAAAAAAATAGAAGACACCGAGACCTGTAAGAGTACTGACAAGACTCGAACCAGCGGCTGTCTTCAAGAGCTGCTACCTCAGCTATAAACCCTACCATGTCGAGTTTGACAGGCGATAGTAGCTTCGAACTCCAACACGAGCACACCGTCAGCGTCTGAAACCCTGTAGACGCCACTGGTTCTTCCAACTATCGACGGCTTCCCTTGTGAAAACCCGGAATAATGGCCCGAGCATTTCGAGCGCGTGGCTTGGGGGATGACGTCAAGCTCCAATATATTTTCTTTTCCGTCGACGGCCCTTATAAAATGAGGTAGGAAAAACACGAGATCACATTGACAACTTTGGATGCTTTCAAGAAAGAGGTACTCAGGACCTGTACCAGAGCTCTGCTATAAAAATGTTCTGACTGCTAGAGCACGGATAGGACAGCCAATTTAAACTGTTGCCATGTGCTACGTACAACCAATCAGGCACATTTTCCAGCGAAGCGACCTAAAAATGACCCAAAGAAACAAAAGTCCCATTCGTGATGCGTTGCGCAAAGAGTCACTTTTTGCCGGCATTGCAGGAAGCCCGCCTTAAACCATCGACCAAATGGAACAAGGATCCTTCACTGTCGAAAGTATCCTTGACGCCAAGACTGTGCAGTACAACCGCCTGGTTCAAGTCTGCACAAGTTACCCAGACAAGATAAAGAGCACCAATGGCTGCAGCTTGTTTTCCGTAAAGTTGTCCGGGAGGAACTGCGTCGACTGCTCTATAATCACCGCTGTCTCATAGGAGCGTCTTTGATAAAGTGGTAGGCGAAAAACGGTAGCAGGTAGATTGGCACCTAACTTCGACAATGACAGTAGGCCATGAGCTGTGCTGCCACATTATGCCGCTCGGCTCCTCGACAAGACGCACCAAGGCCTTTTCGATATCAACGTGTTGTGCCAAAGCGCCGCCCGTTTTCACCCGCGTTCACCAATTACCTCTGACTCGCAAGGCACAGATATGTGGCGCCTTAAGAACCACTAGCAAGCATCTGTGCTTTCACTGCGATGAGGCCGGTCTCATATTCCGACTCTGTCCATAAATGCGAATGGGCATCTACGGTTTATCCTACGACGCACTGCGACCCGGACAGCGACCAAGTGACCGCATGCGCCAATCCCAGTACTCACTCACCCGTTCGTCAAGATCTCCGCCATCCTCCCGCTTCGAATTGCCAAGCTACCGCTACGCAGTGGCTACCTTAGCGATGTCCCTCACTAACAGCGCCACAGTGCAAACTAAGTAGAGTAATCTTTGGAGGTGAGGTTGCATTATGACGAAACGACGAAGATCATCCATCGACGAAGACTGAAGACCACGTTGCATCCAACAATATCACTTCAATCGCGGAGCGAGGCAACTTCGGGATCATCGCAGCCACCAGCAAAATAAGAGTGTCGAGTCCCATCTGGCGTATGTCGCACAAGACGAAGCCGTGACCCAGCCACACAACCAATATATAATTCAAGGACACGAGCCACCAGCGTTGAGATAACGATCGACGGTCGCATCGTTAGTGCATCTTCGGTAATAAAGTGCAGACTGCACTACTTTGATCAATGGACAGTTCGCGGCTCAGCAGAAGGAAGTGACGCCTACTTTCAACGCACAAGATATCCCTACCACGGGAGAGCACATTATTGCACCATCACGACGACCTTACTACTTCGCTTTCATTCTCCCCATGCTTCCAAAGGTCACCGATGGAGACAATATAAACGTCGCCGCTTACCTTTTATCGTTCACAGCCCCGACGACTTGTCCGGCTGCTTGTCAAGGACAAGAGCATACCGATGTCTGAGGCTACACTGACTACAAGCCCACTGCGAAAGAGTGGGTGGTGTGGGAGCCTTTTCCACGCTGCGGGCTCGGTGAAATGTTTTGCCGCCGCTACTTCTGCCCCCACCAGAGTCTTCTTCGTATCGGTGAACTTCATAACGATTTCCTCGCCGACGAAGTTGAATCTTAGCGGTGCCATTCAGATCCGGAACTTTTGCATGTGCTGCGCATAAAGCCTTCTCATGGGCGCTAATACACGCGTTGTGTTCGTATTCCTTGCTGTTCAATTTTCTTTTTTGATCGCATGTTTTTTCACACCTTTTATTTCTTGCAATGTGTCTGGCAGATGTTTTTTTTTTAGAGGAAAATTGCTGCGAAGCGTTCTACCGTTTCTTCGTGTTGAAAGCCACCGGCACACGGCTTTGTCACTTTTTGGCGCAAGATCCCGCTAGTTTATGTCAGAATGATCGCATTGAGACAGCTTATATACTGTTCGAGAATGTTGCAGCTCCTTTTGTAACTTTATTTTGCATGTCTTGAGCAAGATTTCAATGAGGTAGGAAGAAAGTGGGCGTAATTCTGTTCTTTAACGACTTCCGAGGTTATGTTCGTTATGACTTCACAGTGCGTAATAGACAAGGGCGAAAGATAAGAAACGACAGGGACGAGCGCCTAAACACACAGGCGCTCGTCCCTGTCGCTCCGTGTTTTTCGTACATTTCCATTTTGCCCTGTGAAGGCAACAAGAACAGTTACGAAGTTGCCCAAACGAGAAATCTGATCGCCCGAGGCCGTTTGTTGCTAAGCTGTAGCTGAATTATTCAGTTTTTTGTGAGTGCAATATCTTCCAATAAAAAGTTCGATTTAGTGACACTCCAGTCTACTACTCTTGTATCTATAGTTGTCCTCACCGCGAGGCGAACTGATCAGTAATTGTTTTGTTTTGTTTTACGGCGGTTTAACGTCCCAATGTGACTAAGGCTATGAGATACGCCATAGTGGAGGGCTCCGGAGATTTCGACCACCTGCGGTTCTTTAACTTGCTCTGGCATCGCACAGTAAACGGGCCTATATAATTTCGCCTCCATCGAAATTTCACCACCGCGGCCGGGATAAAACCCGCGTATTTCGGGCCAGCAGCCGAACGCCATAACTAAGAAGCCACGGCAGCGGCTTAACGGATCAATAATGCGTCTCATTGACTGCATATTATGTAAAATGAGAAATATAAGCAATTTCACTAGCTTCGTTACCAGTTTAACATGACCATTTTAGCTCTGCCACATTCTTTTTTGTGCGTGAGCGTGAAAGATGCAACTGAAGGTTTCTTTTTCTGTTTAAATATTTGTACATTTTCCCGCGAAACTATGGCATTGAAACTTTAGACGCACACTTTTTGTTGCCAATTCTGACTTCATTCGAATGAACTCCGTATTTCACACCAGGGAACAATGAATACTTCAAAACCAACCGCTATGCAAAACATATGTACTGGAAGAATGCGTTGTGTACAAAATAGTAAAGAAGAAAAATAAAATTCCTGACATACAAGGATTCAGAGTGTCTACAAATTCCGGCTGTTCTTCATCAGAACTTCAAGCCGCAGATAATTACTCCTGGAGATAGCACCTACGTTACGCGTACAACGAACAACTAGAGCTAAAGCTCATTAGTAACACATGCACACACATGCGTGTGAACACACACACACACACACACGCACACACACTGTTATGAAACAGCCGAGAAAGTCCGTATTTCGCGTCTGTGCTTCTCCTTGAGTCCCAGGAGTGCCCTTCGGCTCTCACATTTCGGATTCCGCTTATTGAACATGCTTGCCAGAAGAAGCAATGCACCGTCTCCAGCTCTGCTGTTTCGTTAGTTGCCGTGCGCCAGCGCAGTACCAAGTTCTGTTAGGCTAAATTAGAACATAATCGCTTGTGAAATAGCAATGCACATAAAAACACACCAAAAAACATATCTTAAAATTTCTCTGAAATGCTAATTTGGAGAGCCCACCAAAAGAGGGCAAGAAATTGGACGGGGTACTTAAACTCCGCCTGAGGCTATGACTCGTTAGCGTAATGGGTTAATTCTCATATAATTTCACGAAGTGGTGACTGCAGTCCGGAGACCAGAGAGGCTGCGAAAACGGTGTCTATACAAAACTCTTTATTTGCACTGACTGGCTCCCACAATGAACTGAATCACTTTGCGGTGGCACAGCAACAAGCGTGCTCTGCGGTCGCCGAACCGAATGCCTGCCGGTGCCGGCCTTACTAAATTTAAAGCTGACAGCCAACTTTCGAGAAAAAGAGCGCAAAGTTGCTAGAACATTCTGGAACAACGTAGAATCAGCTCGGCCTGGGATGCGATCAATAGAAATACATCTGATCGCGTCTTACATCGTAAACAAAGCGATAAAGCAGGGTGCCGGCAGCTTTGAAGAATGAATAAACACTGCAACATTTCGTGGCATAACTCTCCTCTCAAAGAAGCGTCGATCGGATTCATTAAAACAAATCAGGCGATTATCAGAAAATAAAACAGATCATGCGAAAATAAACACAGTTTGGAAACACAGCATCCTTTAGCGCGCATAATAGGGCTATAGACGGATGACATGGACAACGTCTGGACGTACGCGGCGTCGCTGGGATGCAGTCATTGCGTCAGGGATGTCTCCATAATCCAGTTCACCTAGCCGAAGGAGAACCTCGCACGGGCCGGAATAGAGGAGTAAAAGGATTTCACTCACTTCACTGCGGCGAATGGACGTGCAAGCCCAGACTTGGTCGCCTGGCTTCTATTCCGCATTGCTTCTTCGTAGGTTGTAGCGTCTGGCGTCAGTCCGCTGCTTGTCTGATCCGTAATCGAGCAAGACTTCGGGCTTCTTCTGCGCGTTCACTGTGGGTGGTGACATCACCGTTCTCTTCGTGGGGAACGCTGGGCAGCCTGGCTTCTAGCGTGGTCGTGGATTCCCTGCCTTGGTCGAGCCTTAAAGGCGTCATGTGTGTGGTCTCCTCCACTGTGGTGTTGCAAGCTAAGACGACTTAAGGCAGGATGTCGTCCCAGGTCTTGTGTTCGGCACCGAGATATATGGCGAGCATATCAGCGACGGTGTTGTTCAGGCGCTTGGTCAGTCCGTTGGTCTGCGGATGGCACGCAGTTGTCCATCGGTGGCTGATTTGGCTGCAACGCAGGATGGCTTGCGTTAGTTCCGCCGTGAATGCTGTTCCTCTGTCCTTGATGAGCACGTCGGGGGCGCCGTGTCGCAGAAGAATGCACTCCACAAAAATTTGGTGACTTCTGCCGCTGTTCCGTTCGGTAGGGCTTTTGCCTCGGCTTAGCGGGTCAGGTAGTCGGTCCCTATGATGATCCACTTATGTCTGGCCGTTGACTTTGGGAAAGGGCCAAGCAGGTCCATGCCGATCTGCTGAAAGGGCCTTGAGGGGGGTTGAGTAGAATTCAGGAATCATGCTGGCTGGGTCGGAGGGGTGTTTCTTCATTGATAATCTCGGCAGGTTTTCACATAATGTGCGACGTCGGCAGATAATCGGGGCCAGTAAGAGTTGTCTTGAATGCGGCGGAGGGTGCGAGTAAACCCGAGATATCCAGCTGCTGGCTCGTCTTGTAAAGCCTGTAGAACTTCTTCCCGGAGATAATCAGGTTCAACTTGGAGTTAGGCCTTTTTATTGATGCGAAGTTCTTGTTCACGAGGACATCATTCTGTAATCTCACGGGAGAGAGGCCTCACTTGAATGAGGCGGGGGTGCCTTCCAAGCACACGATGAGACGTTTTAGGACGGGTTCTGAGCATCGCTGCTGCGGTAAAAAGCTGACGGTGATGATTCCTAGTAAGGCGTCCTCATCGTCGTCCGGTGGGGGTGCATCTACAGCGGCTCGTGAGAGGATATCGGCGTCAGAATACTTGCGTCCGGTCTTGTAACCGACAGTGACTTCAAGCTCCTGGAGGTGCACACTCTATCGTTCTAGGCGGCCAGAGGGATCCTTCGAATTGGCAAGCCAGCATAGCGCGTGGTGATCGCTGACCACCTTGAATTGATGACCACCGTACTTTGGGTTTTTGAAGTTTTTTGTTGTGTTTGTTTTCCTGCGTTTCTCTTAAAATTAAGTTATTTTTTTAGGCTTTAGCTCCTTGTCTTTTTTTCGTTGACTTTAAAACCGGTAAAGCGTTTCTGGGGCGGGCTCTCTCTCTTTCATTTTTATTTTATTTTTTTCTGAGAGGACCAATAAACGGTAAAAGTAATCTCGACGTAGCCCAGATGATAGCAAGACGCTCCTTCTCAGTTGCTGAATAGTTATCCTCGGTCTCGGATACTTCGTCAAAGAAAGCGATTGTCGTTCCTCTGTTGTTGTGCCGGTATTCTCCGCTGAAGTTAGTCAGGAGTACTTCGGCCTGGCGGTTGCGGAAATGTGCGATGCCTCTTGCGATGCTGATTCCTCGGTCTATAAGCAACGGTATGTTCCCCTCGATTATGGCTTCAGCGCTATTTGCTTTCGTGGCGCCTACGGTCAAGATAACGCTTGAAAGAGGTGGGACGCTCACCTCTTTGTCCAGGACATTGAGGGCGCCATGATTTTCAAGAGTTCTCATCGAAGGGATGGCCTCGTCCGTCGAAAGCGTGATCAACTTGGATTGCAAGTCGATGATCGCCTGGTGCTCATTAAAGAAATCCGTGCCCAAGATGACTTAACGGGAACATTGCCGAAGCACAACGAAGGTCGCAGGATAGATATGTCATTTGCGCTGCGCATCGTCCTGATGGCGTATTGACGTAGCCACCTGCGGTGCAGATTTGTGGGCCGTCCCAAGCAGTCGTGAATTTCATCAGCTGTGCAGCCAATGTTCCTTTCATAATCGAGTAACCGGCTCCTGTGTCTTTTAGAGCGGTAACTTTCCAGCCGTCGATTACTAGTTCTAAGTCGAACGTCCTGGCTCTTGCGTTGCACGTCGTCCTGGGCGTTGGGTCATGGCTTTGTCAGGTATGAGAATCGTTGGCATAACGTGTCGTCGAAACTTTTCTTGGTAGCCGCGTAGTTTTGAAGGCAGTTGGCGTCGTTGTCAATGTTGTCATTGTATGCGGCATCGGCGTGTCGGGGGCGGCGTCTTCGTGTGGCATGGTCGTTCGAGGATCTTCGGTGTTTCGCTCGAGTGCGAACGCACCTCCAGAGGTTGCAGTCTTTAGTGTCCCCTACGTGGGTTGGGAGACCTTCCTCGTACCGCGGCTACGCAGCTGCGGCGTTGCGAACGCGAAGTTGATGGCGATGGGTCTGGTTCCGCTATTGGAACCTTACTGCGGAGCTCACGTTTCAGAGTAGACGAAAGGCACCCCTTGGCTTTCGCCCTTTCCCATCGAGGGTAGAGTGAACGGCAGTAGTAAGAGCCACCGGTTAATTTTGACAACTATTTCGCTTCACGGTGGATATGGCAACCTTAAATGTGTTACTGCTGCCGTTCTACACCCGAAATGGCATATACAAAGCTAATAGAGTAATAAGGGAGTAAATACTCAATGCCATTCACCCAAGCGTAGCCTCACGGCTGCAAACGAGAGCTAAACAGCTTTCTCAGAAACTTCGTAGTTAAGAAATTCGCCCTGCGCCTGATTACTTCTCGTGAATGCACCTAGGGGGATTCCCCTAAAACATTTGACCAAAGATAATACATTCTTTCGCTGTTAAAGGCTTAAGCACCACGGTCCGGGCCAGAAATCTGCGCGGCTGGCGAAGGTGCAGTCACCCTGCTGAGCCATTGTACAGTCAAGGTCCAGATCTGAAACTCAACTTTCAGTGCAGCTCCCTGGCTATCCAAGAATGTTCTCAAGACCTAATTATCAGTGTTGACTTCCTCCTTGAGAACACGGGCGTTATGGATCTCCGGCAGGACACAGGGACATTTTCTACTGACAAAGCCAATCTCACTGGTGGCAATCACCAATGCTGCTCCGCCTATAGAGCTTCCTTCGAGAGTGTTTTGATCCTCTCACCCGTAAGCGTTTTTGAAATTCTCGACTGTGATGGGCTACATCACGGGAAAACATAAGCTGATATCAACATTCAACTGTGGCTCACGTACGACATTTATTCCGGCGGAAGCTTCGTCCGCGTATGTAAAAAATTGCCCAACTTCTGGTTACGAATTTTAAGAACGAACCTCGGCATCTTTTCCGCGGTACAGCCATTGCGGCAGCCGGATGATTAGCACATGGTTCTCAATAATTTTTGCCTGTAGCCCTAGGGCCACTGAAAATGTTTACATATGGCCTTCATATCTGCTCACTGCTGTCTGTCGTTCAACTCTTCAATCTTCGTACATTTTACGGCATCAATATACATCCTACTTCGCATTTTCTTCGAAAGTCCGACAAGCGGCCATTACAAAACACCCCTTCATCATGTCCGACAATCCACGCCTCATAAAACAACTGCTTTTGCGCATCTGACCAAAAGAACACGATACCATAAAAATTTAGGTTGGGAAAGGTGCTTTTGTGCAGATTACAGGAGGTCGAACACTATAAGGAAAACGGATGTTTACCTTCTGCTTTGCATCAATGAATCACTCGGCAGAGTTAGGCGCGAAGTATCTTTCCTCAAGTCACATAAAGAGCTATTACTGGCGTAATGAGGTTGGTGAAAGAGACCGGGAAAAAGCGGTCTTCATCACACTCGACGACTTTTATGAATTTAGTGTTTCGCCCTTCAGTAACTGTTCAGCGCTGGCGACGCGCATCCATTGATGGATACTGTCCTCTCTGCCCCCAACTTTCAAACCTGTTTAGTTTGTCTGGATGACATGGCCGTCCTTTTTGAAACCTACGACCACCATCTTGAACGCCTATAGACTGCATAAGTTGCTCGGTGGTTAGGCGATTTAGCACTCCAGCGCGAAAAGTGCCACTCCGCTACGTACAAGTTTCTCGGCAATGTGACCGCCGAAGGTGCCCATTTTATTGGAGACAAATCTGCCACCGCAGCCGAATTTCTCGTTTCCACTGCAAAGAAAACGCTCAAACTCTTCCTGGTCTGTTCAATATAAAACCTCGCTTTATTGCCGAATTCTGGATTGCAGAATCCCCAATTCTCATAACGCACGACGTTACACCATTCAAGCTGACTCCCGGGATACTGTAGGCTTTTACTGATCTCCGTAGACAACTGCACAGAAGTCCGTTACTTGCTGACTTCTATAAGCACGCTGTCATCGATATCCACAATTACGGCAGCTACATCAAACTTCGTGCTTTCCTGATTCATTAATAAAAAGGCGTGAGACGAGTGATAGCATATGCAAATCATGCTCGGTCCCGCGCCAAACCAAATACACAGCCTCCGAAAAGAACTATCTCTCGGTCGCATGGGCGCGGGTGCAGTTTTGGCCTCAGTTCTTCTGCCGCCGTTTGAAAGTCGTAGAAGACCACCATTCCTTCTGCTGGCGGGTTAACCTCGGGGACTCATCGGGCCGCCTGAGAAGGTGGAGCCTCTGCCTCCACGAATTTTGTTACATAACTGCGTATAAATCTGGACGGAAGCTCTAAGATGGCAACATGATACCACGCTGCTGTCAAGCTAGCTGAGGACCGCATTGTGTATGATAGTCGTTTCCTTAGAGTGGTCTGCGATTCCGACAAATTGACATAGTAGCGTGTTGACGTGGACCGACAATCTCTCATTCCGCATCTGGAGTTCCGCACTTCTAACGTACAATTGTGGTTTTCCCGGAAACTATGCTCCTATTGTATGCGCAGAGAAATCCTACACAAGAATAACTCGAGCAACCTTGACCAGGTGTAACTCCTAGTCATGTCGTCTGATCTCAGCGACATCGTATTTTATTCTGAAGACGAGCTCACCTCTGGCCACTTGCGCACTTGCTCGAGCGCACAAGGCCTATATTTGGTGCAAATGTGCTGCCACCATCCAGTGCTACGTAAGAAATAGCCGTGAGCACCATCGGCGCAAGCCAACTCCCCCTACATTCGTGGGTTTGCTCCAAACAATTGCTTCCCCTCGCACATCATTTGACCAAGTCGCTATAGATCTTCTTGGCCCACGCCCTGTACCATCGGCTGCAAATTAGTGCATTATAGTCGCGAGTAAGTATGTGAAACCCTATGCGGAAACCAAGGAGGTGCTGCGCGGCGCAACGTCTTAAATTGCGCAGTTCTTCATATACCGCACTGCGCGCCTAGTTGTTCGTAATCACCGATCGAGTCACCGACTTTTACAAG
This sequence comes from Amblyomma americanum, assembly GCA_030143305.2. Lineage (NCBI taxonomy): Eukaryota > Metazoa > Arthropoda > Arachnida > Ixodida > Ixodidae > Amblyomma > Amblyomma americanum. The sequence goes on along the minus strand of JARKHS020013940.1, from coordinate 109,932 downwards.
GTAGCTCTTGCAATGGGTGTTGACGTTGAGCAACAGAAACCATCGCAAGACTACTGCCAACCACCCGCAGTGAAATGGGCTCGCCGAGCGACTGAACAAAGCAAATACTATAGGCTCACAACGTGCCTATAAGGCTTGGTACGTTAGCCTCCCTACTTTGACCTTCGCAACAGCACTGAGACATCAAGACAAAGAAGAAGAGGAGAAAAACACGGCTCTGACGACCGTCTCTTCTTACTCTAGGTCCTTCTGTGTAGGGCTGTTGTAAATAAAATACTCCTTTTATGCCGTTTTGCATCGTCTATGGGCGTGATGTGCAAACAATATTGAGTCGTATGTTTCCGTGCACAACCGGCGAACAGGTGCCCACCCTGCACGGCGAGGAATTTATCCAGCACGCTGAGGAAACCTACCAACTCGCCCGTATGCACATCAGGGGGCAACTGGGGACAGGAAGACGCCGCTACGCCGTCGACCGAGTAGGAATGTGTACACCTGTCCGCCATCATAGCTTGTGGCAGAAACTCCTGTGCAGCTACTTTGGACCGAAAAACTGTTGCGCCGCATCAAGTAATCATGATCTTGTTTTTTTGAGACGCATTTCTTTCCGACGATAATGTGCAGAGAGCATGCCGTCGACCCCAACCTTAAATTGTCCGTGTGATTCGTTTCAAGCCATAGTTCACGCTGTAATAGAAAGCGGTACCGCGGTTTCATTTTTTTTACCTCGAAGCCATTTTACCTCGCGCCATATTGCTCACTTCATTTGCTCAGATATTTTACCCTCTCCAGTTAGCTCGTACTGCCCTGATGGGTTTCAATTTTTTTCGGGAGAAGGGAGTAATACCACCTGCTGGCCCCATATTGCACATAAAGATAGGGATGTTGGGGCTTTACGCACCCTTTGAGCTATAACGCTGCTGGTGACTGACGCCTCGACCATTTATTCCGTCGTAGTATTGTTTTTTTAGTTCGAAAGATTGAGAAGGCTCAGTTAGAGGTCACCTGTCCGCAAAATTGGTATCCGGAAGTTGATCCCCGGTGACGTCACTAGCTATGTGACGTGATCGGTTATATGACGTCATGTTGCCTGTAAGTCATGAGACATTAGAATAAAAGTCAGGAAAGAAAATTGGGGTCTAGGTCGGAATCGAACCCGAGTCGCCGGATTGCGAGATAGGGATGCGCCCATTCCGCCACACTTCATTTTTTTACTGCAAGGAAATAGCACAGAAAAGAAAAATAGTAGCATTGGCATGCCAGAAAACACCAGCTTGTGTGATACGATCCCACCATACCCCTCCCCTGCATGTGTCCACCTTCCCCAAACACCAAATGTCTGGGAGGCACGCACATGCATCTAGTTAGGGGATCCAGCTAGGCGGCTCTTCTAGGGCATAATAGGCTCCCCGCGCCATAGCGCACTGCTAATGCAACGAAGAGTTCTATGACAGCGTTGATTCAGCGTGGCGGTCCATCATACGGCTCTTCCAGAGACTCAATAGTCCCAGCAACGTAAATTGATCACATAGCTCAACACATTTTTTCTCCGAAGGCAAAGATATAGATTCTGTAGGGTGTTGTTTCGATGACCCTCTGAAGTTTTCGCTGTAACATGCCCCCAGAAGAACATAGCAGCCCTACACAGAATAAAACAATGGCCAATTGTCTCGGGAACGTTGTACAAGCGGCGTTTTACCGTCCATGTCACCAACATCGGTGCAGGAGGCCATGCGTTGAGAGGCAGCGTCTATGTCTGCAGCTTAAAGAATGGCGTCTTTGCAACAGAAGAAATGCACATTCGCTTCACACTTTTTAAAACACTGGGGACAAGGAACTCCAGGAACCTGAGTCATCATCCTTCTGGAGAAGCTTTACACCAGTACTCCAAAGAAAAGATCACAGTGAGGAAATTAAAGGTGCCCGACTTCCTTAAAGAATCCCAATAATGACTGCTCACGAATCTGCCCAGTCAGGGCGATTAGGAAAGGCAAAGTGCCGATTTTAAAAAGAAAACAAATAGCGACCCAACCTCATGTACCAATAACTCAATAAGGCCTATTCCAACAGACTCCAGGTGAAAAAATAGGGTGTCATGACGCATGAATTCCCATTGGGAGAACCATAGGAATGTAGCGAATATTTTATGCATCACCTGCACTTTCTTCCTTGCACAGTGAAGAACCTGCAGCACATAGGCAAGTTTTGCGAACAAACGAATGTTGCACACATAAGGCCGAGCAAAGAATGACAGTTCACTACGCATCCAAGCCGCGGTTTTTCGCCTCATGGGCATTACCTGCTAATCTAAATAGGATGCACTGATGCACATGTTGTGGAGAGGAACCCATATATACAGACAGGCTCCGCAGTTCCAGCTTATGCCACCAAAAGAAGTTGGCCTCGAACCTCATTGACCTAACCAAAACCCTTTGGATTTATCTAATTAAGAGCCACGCCTGATACTTCACAAAACAGTTCAGTCAAATGTAATGCCTGAAGTACACTCTTTTTCTCAGAAAAAAGAGGGCTACATCATCAGCATAGGCTAAATCCTTGATCTGACATTATGCAAAGGATAGTTGCGCTGGTAATAATGCTAAGGCAAAGGGGTTCAAGATAGAAGGCAAACAACAAAGTCGGCTGTGGACAGCCTTGGCGAACAGATTATTTCAGTGGCATAGGTTCAACTACCACTTGGTTAAAAAATAGCCCTGATTATAGCACTCGCTTACACCTATGACCAAAACATCCCTAATATTTGCATGCTCTAGGACCGCAAACAAGAAATCGCGACGAACTTTATCAAATGCTTTCGCAAGGTCAATCTGAATAAGTTGAACTTGGCCGACCTCATCTCATACTCTCTCCAATATCGAACGTGAAATATGAATATGGCTTTTTTTGCTGCGGCCACGGATACCGCACACTTAATGCGAGCCTATTAAGTACGCGAAAACTAGCAGCAGATGATTACAAAAAACCTTTGCGAAAAGCTTGTAATCGACCACACAGAGGTAAACTGGACGATGTCCATTAACTGCTTTAAGACGATTTGTATCTGTGCTCTTTGGAGTTAATCTGGTGAGACCAGAATAGAAAGTGGAGGGAAGAACTAGCACCATAAGAAGCCTGAAAATCCTCCATCAAAACAGGCGCAAGGGAGGGGAAAATGTTTTATACAACTCGCTAGTTGTTTAAAACAAACAAAAATAAACAAACACTTGCCAGCTGAATTCTCAGCAAGAATCGCGTTTGTGAAGACTTCACCTTCGTGAGCTTGGGTGTACTTTAATTGAGCTGCATGAGTTAGAGAGGGTTATCCTGGTGTCTATGTTGGAGATATCAGTACGGTAAAAGCAGAGCTTCAACAGATCGACACCGATAGACACCAGGAGACCTTTAACAATCTTTGTATTTATTAAAGCGAAAGCGTTACTACTCCAACCAGCAAACCATTTCGGCTCGCCGCTCCGTATGTCATATGCGTGGCCCACGAACGACCTTGAGCAGCCGTTTCCTAGCAACACCGCAACTGCGCTCCAACACTTGGCGCCGCAGTCGACGCCGCTGCCGTCGCCGCTTGCTCCATCAGATGTACTCCGCTGGGGTAGAGGGAGAGAAGGTGTCGCGGGGGGTATATATATATATGTGCTTCGCCCCACTGTATTGTAGTCGTTATGGAGAGCGCGAAAGACGCAACAACAAAAGAGCGAAGCGAGGAAAACACCACGCACTCAAGAGAAGCGTCGTAACGAAGATGCGGCTAGAATTTGTGCCATGACCCGGAGTGACTCTTCAACTGCGGAAGAGACTGGTTTCAGTAATCGAGAGTGTCGGAATCAGACGTTGCGTAGAGGACGTTGCGAGGAAACGAAGCTTTCGCACTTCAACCAGGGTTAACCAGAGACAAACCACAGCCAATTTTTTTTTATTTCTTTCAAATATTGCACACTATGCATGTTCCTTGCAGGAGGGGCACATTCACGGATTTTACAAAACAATAAATGACACGCACATGCAGATAATATTGAGAGAGAAAAAGAAAGAAAACAATAAAGTGAGAACACAATGAGACAGGCACCGTAAAATAAACTAAACACTGATTAATAAAAAACTCACAAAACAAGGAGGTGACTCTCGAATTCCGGGGAAAAATTACTATTCAGAAAAATGGGAGAAGGGTAGCGCATTCCGTTCAGATACAGTTCTGGGGAAGAAGCTATGTTTTAAATCTGTACGAGCGGGAGAAAAATGCACGAAGCAGTGCTCTTGCATGTGCCTGGTCCTGCTCGTACAACGAGTTTCGCCGCATATGAACAACATCATTTTTATTTTTGTTGTAGGCATTGAAAGGCAGCCTGCTCTTGATACAGAAGTAATGAAAATTCAGTACAGAGGTTGCGCATACTGCGATGCTCCTAGTATTCTTGAAGCTCTCTGATCATGATGACGAATTCGATGCTGTTTGGCGGTTGGGCCGGAAAAAATGGGAGATCAGATTACAGTTGCTTCGTCGAATCCTTTTCTCTATTGCTTAGGGGAGGGCCTATAACATTGGACGAAATTAAGTCCGCCCTTTATTACCTGAAGACTGAACAATTTCAGGGGCCAGATGGTACTACAAGCGACTCCGCCACGACATTTGGAAGTTTTGGAGCTGAATGAAGGCGCTTCTAATAAATGCGCAGTTCAAAAAAACGTATGTTTGAGATATATACGGATGCCTACGTGAGTAGAATATGAGCATGTTAATTACAGATGTCGCAGTCAATCTAGTACCAAATTTTATCCGTTCCTGGTGTGCACTCGTAGCGACATCATCGACACCCACTGAAACCCCCCTCGCAATGTACGGCTCTAGCCCAACAGATGGCTCAGGTGGTGGACCGCACACAGCTTCCACATGTTCGCACGTAAGGATATTTAAGTGCACCTCTTAATTTTATAGCTGCAGCATCGCTAAGAAATGTTTCCGAACACATTGTATTAATTTACACGTAGCCTCTATCAGGTTCTGAAGAAGACGATGAGGTGGCTTCACAAAATTTTACTTCAAGACAATTGACTGTTGTGCACGCGTGCCTGATCCGCTGTCGCCATTTCAATCTTTTGGGTCTTGCGCCCCGTCCGAAGGGAACGACAGCTGCTTCTGCTGATCTGTGGCCTGCCGGTTCCTGGCGCTGTTCCTGTCGTTGATCTTGTGGCATTCTCTCGACTCCTTCTTCCTTCTACGATGAGGCCGTTCCACCTGTTGGGGCTTTCGCCAGGTGTTATTTTTTATTGCTGTACCGATAGTTAGGTTTAATTCCCCCTTAGGCTTCGTGCAATGTCTTTAGCTCCCCCGGGTGGGGGTCCAGCTTCCTGGTTCCCCAGCCTGCCGGCCCAAAGTTTGCCCTTGGATTCTTTCGGTAGGAATGGTGTCAGTGACATCCCAGTGGCGCTTGTACCCATTGGCGACGGGGCCCCCAAAATTCAAGAAGTTTAAAATCATCCAGGAGCAGCTGAAGGCTGTTACCAGCCGCCACCCGGAAAACTTTGAAGTGTGCCCTTTCGACCATAGCGGCATTCTGTGCCGATCCTCGAATGTGCAACGACTGTCGGAGTTGCTGCACTGCACATGCTTCGCATCATTTTCAGTTAAGCCTTTCATTCCAGAGCACCTCTCATGTTCAAAAGGTATCATCCGCAGCGTGGACCCATCGGCCTCTCCTACGGAACTACTTTTCGATTTTCAGGAGGCCGGTGTTGGCGTGTTATCAGTTCACCGCTGTACCAGAGATGCTAATGGCTCACGTGTGCCGACAGAGTTTGTGATTGCAACACTTGCAGTATCTTCTTATGCGTCTGAGCTTAAGGTTTGGCCCATAGTGTACCGAGTCTACCCGCTACATGCTCGTTCTTTGCAATGCAGGAATGGCTGGAGCTTTCTTCATAGCAGCAAAACTTGCAAATCTGCGGCGCGTTGCCGAATATGCAGGGAGAACCATACCGCAGAAATCTGCACATCTGAGGGTCCCATTAGCGGTCTCTGTGGCGGCGTTCATCCGACTGATGACGCCGGAAGTCGCAAACCTTCAGACGAGCAGAAGTTTCTAGCATCAATTAGCAAAGAACGTGCTCAAGAGCTGAGGCTTACGCATAGTTAGACCGGAAGAGGCATTACAGTGCGTGTCTTTCTTAGTCATCTGGGTCTGAGGCAGAGGCGATGCCGACAAAGTGTGGCGTCAGCTGTCTAGAAGGCGCTCGCAGGTGTTGCTGACCCATTTCATCAACTTGTCCATCCCAAAGCCTCTCTGGTGTCTCTCGCATGGCTTCTATTCCTGCAGCGTCCTTGTTTGTACCTGTACATGGTGCCGCGGATGCCAGCCACTCTACCGTTTGCGCTACGGACGCCAATATGACGAATCCTTCCCAGAAGCGTCGAGCTCCTTTCTCTCCGTCGAAATCTGCCCTCCCAAGCAACAAAAGCACGAAAGGTTCCCCCAGTAATCCACATAAAACTTATGTGTTAAAGGAGGCTTTCACAGCCTCTCTGCTTTTACAGTAACAATAGTCGGGTTTAACGTAATACAATGGAGTTGCCTTTCAGTCGCATCTTCTTTTCACGGTTTACAGAGCCTTGGCTCACAATTCTACTCAGACATAATTTCACTTCAAGAAACATGGCTCAATCCTATTAGGTTATTATCTCTCTAACATTTCCTGGTATTAAAAGCCGATCGTAATTGCGGCTGGGGTGGTGGATTATTAATACTAATGCTTCTATATTTTTCATCGCGTGCGTGTGTCACGCCACATTCGAAGACCTGACTGCGAATTGCTGGCTGTTGATATTGCAATTCCACAGTGTGCACATCTTTCCGTTGCTAACGTTCACTTCCCTTCAGGTGTCCGCAGCACGGATCATTTAAATGTTCTCTTGCGTTCCAACAATAGAGTGGTGATTGCTGGCGATTTCAATTCTAATCACGGAATTTGGGGTGTTTGTACGGATGCATGCGGCCAACTTCTTCGGTCATTGACGTCGGCAAGGAACGTGCGTTGCTGTAACAGTTCAGGAGTTTCTTGCATGCACTCCGACTCTCGGTCTGTCATTGACTTAACATTGGGAGTGAACGGGGTGCAGGTTTCTTAGCGGTCTGCAGTGGATTGTGGTGCTTCCATTTACCACTTTCCGAAAACATTCACCGTAGCAGCTTCTCCCCTCAGGGCGTATGCCTCTCCAGAGAGAGAGAGAGAGAGCAACATTTATTGAAATCCTAATGACATTAGCGGTGGGATGTCGTCTTCATCGTTGACGTCTGGCCTCTTCGCAAGGTCAGGCCCCTATTCCAGGGCTCCGCTGGGTCTTGCTGCTTCGCATGCATGCTGCGCCGGGGCCCTTTGGGCTGTGAGCTCGCTGCTGGTGAGCAGACCCTCCCATTGCTCCGCACTCGGGGTTTTGAGTTTGTGGAATGCATAATCGCGTTTGCACTCCCATGTAATGTGGTATAGCGTGGGGGTTGCCACGCACCACGTGCATGTGTCCCTGAATTGTGTAGGGTACATTTTGTGTAGAATGTATAGGTTGAAGAATGTTCCTGTTTGCAGTCTCCGCCAGTTCACTGCTTCTTGTTGTGTTAATGAGTTGGGTGGCGGAGGGTACCTGAGCCTCTGTCGTCTGTAGCAATTTAGCAGCTCCGAATATACTGGGTCCACTATGGTAGGGTTCTCTAGGGTCTCAAACAGCTCAGCTCGGAACGTGATCTCGCAAACTAATCTGTCCACCCTTTAGTTGCCCTCTACCCCGTGTCGGCCGGTATCCAGAGTATCTTGTGGGTTACTTATTGGCTAGGGGGCCCTGTTTCGAGGAGGATTCTTAGGGCCGCCTTGCAGTGTCTACCTTGCGCGTAGTTCCTGCATGTGGATTTCGAGTCTGTTAATATGATCAATGATTTATTTCTCTGATAGCCTTCGGCCGCCGCTAGTGCAACGGCGGCATCCTCCTCCTCTGCTGCCGTGTGGCCCCGTAGGGTCGCGTATGTGATCGGTTTGATGGCGTAATCGACGACTGCTGCGGCGGCTCTGATTATTCTTGTGCGTTTATCCCGCGGATGAAGCGCTCCGTCCGTGTACACTCTGTTCTATAGTTTAGCCAAATGGCGTTCCATATAATCTGCCCGCGCATGTCATCTAGGAGCGTGGAAATTCGGATCCATGTTCTTTGGTATAGGACAGACTTGGAGGGTTTTAAGGATGTTGTCGGGTATATCGGCGGAGCGATCAAAATACTCTTTCCATGTCGTAACCTAACCTCTTTAGGAGTGCTCGGCACGGCGGCTGACGTTCCTAGCCTGGAATTCTGCGTCTTGAACTGTGCTTCCGCTAGTTCGTTGAAGGTGTTGCCTCGTCCAGAAAAGTTTCTAAGCCACACGCTTTTCGAAAAACTTGTGCAGTCCTCTTTCTCCTTCATTTCATCATCTGATAAATTGGATCGCGCTCATCAAGTCTTCTATTCCGTGTTAGGGGCCTCTGAGCGTTTCGATTCCACGGTGCAATCTACGGTCAAAAACAAACAGCCCTCGCTCTTTTGGAATTATGAGTGTGAGACAGCATATCAAATTAGAAAAGCTGCCTGGAAAAGCATCTCTTATAACCACTGCCCGCGGAATTGGAAAAATCCAAACTTTTCGCTGCTTTATTTAAAAAGATCTTTGGTATGGCGAAGGAGGAGTACAATGCGAATTTGAACAGTTATCTATCCAGCCAAATTAACCACAGAACTTTGTACCATTTCATGTAACGCAACCATAATGCGCCGTCCTCTCATGTTACACAGTCAGTGGTGTCACCACCGCAGGATGCAAAAAATCTTGAAAAGATAAAACAAGGCCTTGCACTGCACTTTCAAGCGCGGTTGGTGGTTCCATTCGCCTTACAACCTCCGCGCGCAGACTTCATTGCGGTTACGTCCGCTGAAATCTTTTCCATATTTACTGGCTTCAAACCTGAACCTCCTGAATGTGATGTGGTCTCTATCCGCACGTTGAAGTCTTTTGTAGATGAATTTACCACTGAAGTGTTTCATCATGTTGTGTCCCTGAACACAGCTTGGCTCCATCCTGAATGGAAAATTTCGAAAATAGTCTTACTTCTCAGAGATCCAAAGAAGGGTTCTGAAATTGATAATATTCGGTCGATATCCTTCTTGTCTAATGTAGTTAAACTTATTGAACGCATTGTGCACAGCCGTCTTACAGATCACGTTGTTGCGGTACAAGCCTTCAGTGCTTCTGAGATAGGGCTTCGTCGGGGGTTGGGGCTCGATTTGGAATAAAAAATTAGATTTGGAAAGTAGATTTAGGGTCGCAATTGAGGTTAAAGAGGTCGCAGCTTTATTCACTTCAGATATTGCTAAAGATTATGATAGCGTAGAGCATTCTAAAGTATAGAACAATCTTGATGAAATTCGGCCGCCTTTTCACATTCTTCCTTTGGAGCAGGAATTCCTAAGAAATAGAGGTTTTCTTCGTTTCTGACGGTTTCTTTACTGCCGAAACCTTTTCTCAGACTAGAGGTGTGGCTGAAGGATCGCTTCCGTCTCCTTTACTTTTTAACATGCTGATGCCAGACATACGAATTCAGGTTGACATCAAAGTGTATGTGTACACGGACGACATCGCCTTTTTTGCTTCTGCTGGAACAATTCATTCACTTTACCATCTATTGCAGGCTTACCTCTATGCCATGGAAGCATGCATAGGTTACCGTTATTTGTTAACGTAAACAAATCTTCCTTTCTCGTTTTTCTGCCAGGGTGCCCTCTTTACATTTGCCTACTGTATTGTGGAATCCAAATCCCGCTAGCTGAGTCCTCAAAGCACGCATGTGTAATATACGACCCTAATCTAAACTGGCGTCCTTAGATCAGAAGTATGGTCCTCAAAGGTGTGCGAGCTCTCGGTCGCCTGACGCAAATCAGCAATAATAAATTCTGTATACGCAGAGATACTCTATTTCTATAAGACTTACCTACGACCAAATTTAAAGTTCGGTTGCGTTCTGTTCTCCGGTTGTCCTTGATAAAAAATTCAACGTCTGGCTCTTTTGGAGAGGTGCGCTCTACAGCTTTTCCTGGGTTTACCAAATTAAGTGGATAATTGTGTCCTCTTTCTCGCAGCTCGCATGCGGAACTTGAACTCTCGTATCCAGCTTCTCACAGTAGCACCTTGTTACGTGATTTGAGCCAATGCCTGGAGTGGCTCCTCCAATTATTTCGACCAACCCAGCTTTGTCTCAACATAAACATCGGCCACTTTACAAACTGCCTCAATTTTTCTTTACAGAGGACCTCTTGTCTAGAATTGCAGTCTCGCTTAGGTTCGTGCATTGCGTCCGCAATGTTCAGGCTGCACCAGCTGTTTGCTTCGACCATTCGCTGCGCTATATGGAAAGCACATATCTGCCACTATGCTCAACGGTCTCATGGAGGAATATATGTTCCAGTATTTGAGCCATGCTGCAAGTTTCACAGATGTATGTCAACAAGACGACAAGGGAGCAGTAGGTGTTTATTTCAACTGTTAAGATTGGAGATATTTTATCCGGATCCCTTATTACACTCCAATTTTCGTTGCTGAATTTCGCTCCATTGTTTGGGCAATTCAAAAAGTTCCCCGCAAAATTTATTAAGTTATCATTCTCTCGGACAGTCTTTTAGTCTTGGCAGCACTAGACAGTTCGGCAACTTGTCAATTGTACCGATCCCTAATGTACTATTTGCCACGTTATGTACAATAGGTGCATTTTCGGTGAATCCCAGGGCACTGTGGCATTATTTCGAATTCGATGACCGAGTTCTTAGCAACATTGGACCCTCAATGGGCCAGTTGCTCATGTCGTTTTGAACATCAGAATGCTGACCACGTCCCGTTATGAACGTTACCAAATACACCATTACCTGAGCCATGAGCCAATGTTTGGTTGAGCGGATTTCGAACATTTAAAATTCCCGTGGAACATAACGTTTTGCGCATCAAGACAATGTGAAATTTCCATGACGCTTTTGCGCTGCAGGATTGCTCGCCTTAATCCATATTTATGCCGTTCTGGGTTCACGCGGTCGAATATATGTGCGTCATACGGGGACGTTGAAACGATAAATCATTTCAGCCTCTACTGCCGGCAGTATGCAACGCAGAGCATTCAGTTTTTCAGAAATCCTCTTGCTCAATAAGGGCTGCCGTTTACTCTTCCCATCCTCCACTCCGTCGGTGCAACGGTCAAAGGGCATGCCATTAGGCAGATGTGTTTAACTTCTTCGCAAGTTATGTTATTGAAACCGGCAGATTCTTGTGTTAACTTCTCGATGCCTTTACATTCCTCTCAATATTATTTTCTTTTTGAATAATTCCTATAGAATTGTTTTATTCAACCAACACCGCGTTTTTTGCTCGATTTTAACCTGGATTTCCTTAATATTTCTCAAAATCCGTGACTTTCATTTTCTCTCAGAATCCTCTCTATATATATATATATATATATATATATATATATATATATATATATATATATATATATATGTCTGTCTCTCTCTCTCTCTCTCTCTCTCTTATATATATATATATATATATATATATATATATATATATATATATATATATATATATATATATATATATATATATATATATATATGTATATATATGTGCCGCTTGAGATAAACCTGCATGAGTTTTTTCCTGCATGCATCTGCACCAAACCCCGGCCAATCCCCCGCCGTGGATACGTGCAATTGTGTTTGAGGCAACAACAACCACAACAACTTCAAGAAACTTTGCTTACTCCTATTAGGCCATTCTCCTCTCTGAAAAATTTCCGGGTATTCCGTGCCGACCGCAATATGCGAGCTGGGTGGTGGCTTGTTAAAATTAAATTCTTGTAAATATTTCCATCGGGCGCATGAGTCACACCAAATGCAAAGACCTGACTGCTGATTGTTGGCGGTTGATATCGCAATTCCATAGTGTGCTCCCCTTAACGTTCCAAACGATTGATTTCCTTCCGGTGTCGACAGCCCAAATAATTTAAATGTTCTTTTGCGTTCTAACAGATAGAGTGGTCATTGCTCGTGATTTCCATTATCATCAGGTAATTTGGGGGTTTCGTACTGATGCATGTGTACCGCTTCTTTAATAATGGACGTCGGCAAGGAACGTGCGTTGCTGTAACAGTTCAGGAGTTGCTTGCATGTGCTTCGATTTTCGGTCTGCCATTGACTTAGCATTGGTAGTGAACGGGGTGCAGGTTCCTTCGTGGTCTACAGTGGATTGTGGTAATTCCAGTTATCAGTTTCCCGTAACTTTCTCCGTAGCAGCTTCTCACCTCAGGGCGACTGCTTTCTCCACAAGTAATTGTAAGCCACGTGCGTTTAGAAAAACTTGTGCAATCGTCTTTGTCCTTCATTTCATCATCTGATAAGTTGGATCGCGCTCAGTAAGTTTTCTATTCCTTGTTCCGAGCTATTCCGAGCGTTTCGAGTTCGAGGTGCATTGAACGGTCAAAAACAAATAGCCCTCTCTCTGCTGGAATGGTGATTCTGACAGAGGCATATACGAATTAGAAAAGCTGCCTGGAAAAGCCTCTCTTATAGACCACTGCCCTCGCAATAGGATGAATTACAAATTTTTCGCGGCTTCATTTAACAAGACCTTTGGTAAGACGAAGGAGTACAATGCGAATTTGAACACTTATCTAACAAGCCCAAATAACCGCAAATCATTGTAGCGATTCATAATACGCAATCATAATGCTCCGTCCTCTCATGTTACACAGTCAGTGGTGTTACCACCCCGGGATGCAAAAAATCCTGAACAGACAGCACAAGGCCTTACTCTGCGCTTTCAAGCGCGGTTGGTGGTTCCATTCACCCTTGCAACCTCCGCGCGCAGGCTTCATTTCGGTTACACCCTCCGATTTATCTTGCATAGTTACTGGCCTCAAAACAGCGGCTCCTGGACTCGATGGGGTCTTCATCGGTATGTTGAAGTCTCTTGTGGAAGGATTTACCTCTGAAGTGTTCCATAATGTTAATGTGTCCCTGAAGACAGCTTGGCTCTCTCCTCACTGGAAAATTGCGAAAATAGTCATACTTCTGAAAAGTCCAAATAAGGGATTTGCAATTTATTTATTTATTTATTTATTTATTTATTTATTTATTTATTTATTTATTAGAGATACTATCAGTCCGGTTAGGACCAAGATAGGAGCGATACAGGGTACAGATTACAAAGGCGGAACACGACAAACAAAACACCAGCACCATCCAGTCGGTGCCAAGTTTTAACATATCAAAAAATGGAACTGACCTCTAAGCAACTAATAAAAATGCGCAAAAATATCGCTGCAACGAAACAGAAAACAATTTGAAAACACCATGCCCAACACAAATGCAAGGCGCATTATATCAGGCATTATACCAACAATCACGAACTCCGGCAGAGAACACATCCACACCCGATGCGAGCACCACATTCTCTGGCAGTCTGTTCCATTCTCTCGCTGTGGACAGGAAGAAGGAATGCTTGTAGCAGTGCTTAGAAAACTTTTGTTCTTTTACGTGTCTGCAATGTTTACCCCGAGTGATACGTGAAGTAGCTTCGCTTATGTATTGCTGCTTATCGATATGTACCATGTTGTTCATAATCTTATAGAAAAGAAAGAGTCTTTTTTGTTTCCGGCGACATTGAAGAGGGCGCAAGTTTGCTAAAGTGTAAAGTGGGGTTACCTGATCTTGTCTTCGGAAGCGAGAATAGATAAAGCGAAGTGCACGTCGCTGCACTCGCTCCAGTTCAGCTGCAAGCGTTTGAGTGTAGGGATCCCACACCTCACACGCATATTCCATTATCGGGCGTACGAGCATCTTATAAGCCGTAAGTTTAGTATCCTGTGTAGCATGCTTAAGTGACCGCCTAATGAATCCTAATCTTTTATTTGCTTTAGCAACAATGTTATGTACGTGAGTGTTCCAACGCAGGTCTGAAGTAATTGTCACTCCCAGGTATGTATATTCTGTTACTCGATTAAGTTTATTTTCTTGTAATGAGTAGCCAAATTCGAGTTATTGATAACATTCGGCCGATTTCTCTCTTGTCTAATTGAGTTAAACATATTGAATGCATTGAGTGAAGCCGCGAGAAATTTGTAATTTACAAAATTCCGAAGGCCGTGGTTATAAGAAAGGCTTGCAATACAAGCCTTCAGTGCATCTCAGATAGGGTTTCGTCGGGGGCACTCGATTGCGACTGCACATTTAGATTTGGAAAGCTGAATTAGGGTTGCAAAAGAGAAGAAAGAGGTCGCGGTTTTAGTCACATTGGATGTCGCTAAAGCATATGACAGCATAGTGCATTCAATACTATTGAACAAGCTTGACGAAATTCGGCCGCCTTTTTACTTCCTTGCATAGGCGCAGGAATTCCTCAAAAACAGACATTTCTTTCTGTCCTGACGGTACCTTTAATTCTGAAGCTTCTTAGCCGACCAGAGGTGTGCCTGGGGGGGTTGGTTTTGTCTCGTGTACTTTTTTAAAATACTTATTCGGGACATATCAATTCAGGGTGACATCAAAGTATATTTTTACGCGGACGACATCGCCTTTTTTGCTTATGCTCGAGACATTCATTCGCTTTACGGCTATTGCCGGCCTACCTCAATGCCCGGGAAGTAGGGTTGGGCAAGTTACATTTAATTTTCAACGTGAACAAATCTTCTGTCGTCGTTTTTCCTCCAGCCTCCCGTGTTTATATCTGTCTACACTATTGTGGCGCCCAAGCACTGCCAGTTGAATCCTTAAAGTGCCTAGGTGTAATATACGACCCTCATCTAGCCTGGCGACCTCATATGAGAAATGCAGACCTCAATGATGAGCGATCTCTTGTTCCCTGTACGCGAATCGGCAATAAGAAATACGGTATACACACAGACACTCTCTTATTTCTCTATAAGACTTTCGTAAGACGAATTTTGGATTTCGGTTGCGTTCGGTTCTCCGGTTGTCCTAGATACACAATTCAACCTCTGGTTCTTTTGGAGAGGCGCGCTCTACGGATTTGCCTGGGTTTAGCTAAAATCAGTGCCAAACTGTTTACTCTTTCTGGAAGCTTTAATACGGGTCTTGAACTCTCGCTTTTAGCTTCTCACAGTCCGCACCATCTTACGGGACATTCAGCCAGTGCCTCGAGTGGCTCCTCCAATTTTTTTAACTGATCCAGCTTGTTTCTAGATAAACATTGGCCGCCTTACAAACTGTCTCAGTTTGTGTTTACTGAGCACTTCTGTATAGATTTGCAGTCTCGCTTAGGTCCGCGCAGTGCATCAGCGATGAGCAGTTTGCAGCAGCTGTTGGCATCGACCAAATGCTGACGCTCTATGCAAATCACTTATCTGCCAATGTTCTAAACGGGCTCCT
Organism: Amblyomma americanum; assembly: GCA_030143305.2. Lineage (NCBI taxonomy): Eukaryota > Metazoa > Arthropoda > Arachnida > Ixodida > Ixodidae > Amblyomma > Amblyomma americanum. The sequence continues at coordinate 94,481 of JARKHS020013940.1, read as the reverse complement.
GGAGGAATATCTCTTCAAGTATTCGAGCCATGGTGCAAATTTCACAGGTGCCTCTCAACAAGACGACAAGTCGGCAGTAGGTGTTTTTGTCACCACAATATAGATTAAAATTTTTCTATCCGTGTCACTGATTTCTCGGCATTGGTTTGGCTCTTCATGAAGTTACCCACAATATTTCTCAAACTATCATTCTCTCGGACTGTCTCTCAGTCTTGGCAGCAATAAGACGTTCGGCAACTTGTATCTTTTACCGATTCCTAAGGTACTTTGCGCCAGGTCATGTCCAAGAGGAGCGTTTTCGGTAGATCGCAAGGCACTGAGGCATTACTTCAAATTCTATGGCCGATGTCTTAGCGAAATCAGCCATCAATGGGCCGTTGCCCATGTCGTTCCGAACCTCACTCTCCTGACCACGTCCCATTATGAACGTTACCAAATACACTATTACCTGAGCCTTAAGCTTATCCTTGGTAGAGCGGATTTCAGTTTTAAAATTCCCACGGAACATGCGTTCTTGCGCATCAAGACAATGTGAGGTATTATTGATACTATTTCGCTGCAGGATTCTTTGCCTTAATCTGCATTTATGCAGTTCTGGGTTCACGCGGTCGAATTTATGTGCGTCATTCGGGGACGCTGAATCCTTAAAACATTTTATTCTCTCCTGAGGCGGTTTGAAAGGCAGAAAATTCAGTTTTTAGAAAGTTCTCTCGCAATGATTTCGCAAAAACTGCATTCTCTGCCGTGCAAATCGCCGGCAGTAGAGGATGAAATGATCTATTGTTTCAACGTCCGCGCCTGACGCGCATAGATTCTATGGCGTGAACCTAGAACAGCATAAATGTAGATTTAGGCGAGGAATCCTGTGGCGCAACAGCGACATCGAAACCTGACATTGCCTTGACGCGCAAGTACGCGTCTTCCATGGGGAAATTTCTTTAGAGACGAAACGCTAAGGCCCCTGTGTGTTGTGCGATTTCAGTGCACGTTAAAGATCGCCAAGTGGTCGAAATTGTGCCGGAGTCCTCAGCTACGGCACCTCTTTCTACCTTTCTCCTTTCACTCCCTCCTTTATCCCTTCCATTACGGGGCGGTTCAAGTGACCGCCAAGATGTGAGACAGTTACTGCACCATTTACTTTCCTGAAAAACCAATTTTATTTTTCATCCTCTCGCTCAACTAGGCCTGCCGTTTACTCTTTCCGTCCTCCTCTCCTTCGGTGCAACTTTCAAAGGCATGCTATGAGGCAGGTCTCTCAGCGTCTTCACAAATGTATTATTGAACCCAGCAGATTTTTGTGTTAACTTCTCGATGCCTTTACTTTCCTCTCAAAATTATATTCTTTCTGATTAATTCCTTATAATTTTTTTATGCAACCAACACCGCTTTTATTATCCGATTTTCTTTCCAATTTTCTCAAGATTAATCAACATTCCTTACTTTTTTTTTCTCAGATTCCTCTATATTTATGAGCCGCCTGATATTAACCTGGATGAGTTTTTTCCTGTTTGCATCTGCAACAAACCCTGGCCAATCCCCCACCGAGTGCATGTGCCATCGTATTTGAAGCAACAACAACAACAATATCTTCAAGAGACTTGGCTTACTCCTATTACGTCCTTCTCTCTCCGAAACTTCAGGGTATTCAGAGCCGATTGCAATTGCGACCGGAATGGTGGCTTGGTAAAACTAATTTCTCCTAATTTTTTCATCGCGCGCATGGGTCACACCAAACGCAAAGACCTGACTGCTGATTGTTGCCTGTTAATATCGCAATTCCTTAGTGTCCTCCCCACGACGTTGCAAATGATTGATTTCCTTCCGATGTCCACAGCACATATCATTTAAATGTTCTGTTGCGTTCTAACAATAGAGTGGTCATTGCTGTTGATTTCAATTATCATCACGTAATTTAGGGTTTTCGTACTGATGCATGTGGGCAGCTTCTTTAGTCATCGATGTCGACAAGGAATGTGCGTGGCTGTAACAGTTCAGGAGTTACTTGCATGCGTTCCGATTCTCGGTCTGCCATTGACTTAATATTGGTAGTGAACAGGGTGCAGGTGCCTTCGTGGTCTACAGTAGATTGTGGTAATTCCAGTTATCAGTTTCCCATAACTTTCTCCGTAGCAGCTTCTCACCTTAGGGCGACTGCTTCTCCGCAAAACATTGTAAACCACACGCGTTTCGAAAAGTTTTGCAATCGTCTTGGTCCTTCATTCCATCATCTGATAACTTGGATCGCGCTCACGAAGTCTTCTGTTCCGTGCCAGGGGCCTCGGAGCGTTTCGAGTTCACGGTGCAATGTGCGGTCAAAAACAAACAACCCTCCCTCTGGTGGAATGATGAGTATGACACAGCATATCGTATTAGAAAATTAGCCTGGAAAAGCCTCCTTATAACCACTGCCTTCGGAATTGGATACATTACAAATTTTTCTCGACTTCATTTAACAAGTCCTTTGGTAATACGAAGGAGACGAAGGAGTACAATGCGAAGTTGAACAGTTATCCATAAAGCCCAAATAACTGCAAAGCTTTGTACCGATTCATCTAACGCAACCATAATACGCCGTCCTCTCATGTTACACAGTCAGTGGTGTTACCACCTCAGGATGGAAAAAATCTTGAACAGATAGCATCAGGCTTTGCTCTGCGCTTTCAAGCGCGGTTGGTGCTTTCATTCGCCCCACAACCTCCGCGCGCAGACTTCATTGCGGTTATACCCTCCGAATTATTTTCCATATTTACTGGCCTGAAACCAGCAGCTCATGGTTGCGATGAGGTCTCTATCGGTATGTTGATGTCTCTTTTGGAAACATTTACCTCTGATATATTCCATAATGTTATTGTGTCGCTGAAGGCAGCTTGGCTCCCTCCTGAATGAAAAATTGAGAAAATAGTCTTATTTCTCAAGAGTTCAAAGAATTGTCTTGCAATTGATATCATTCAGCCGATTTCCCTCTTGTCTAATTTAGTTAAACCTATTTAATGCATTGTTCAAGGCAGTCTTACAGATTACGTTTTTGCGATACAAGCCTTCAGTGCATCTCAGATAGGGTTTCGTCGGGGATGCTAGATTGCGACTGTCCATTTAGATTTGGAAAGCAGAATTAGGGTTGCAATAGAGAAGAAAGAGGTCCCGGCTTTAGTCACTTTGGATATCGCTAAAGCATATGACACCATAGAGCATTCAATACTATTGAAAAAGCTTGACGAAATTCGGCCGCCTTTTTACTTTCTCGCATGGGTGCAGGAATTCCTAAAAATTGACGTTTTTTCTGAACTGATGGTTCCTTTACTTCCGAAGCTCCTTAACAGAAAGCCCCCTGCTCTTCCTACTGTACATTAATGACATCGTTTATGCCATGTCTCCCGGAGTGCAAATTAGGTTTTTTGCCGATGATTTTTACGTGGTAGCTTTGTGGCTCGGCTTGAGCCAGTGAGCAGGCCTGTGCACTTTCCTTTCTTTCTTCCTGGCAGCAACAGACAGACAGACAGACAGACAGACAGACAGACAGACAGACAGACAGACAGACAGACAGACAGACAGACAGACAGACAGACAGACAGACAGACAGACAGACAGACAGACAGACAGACACAGACAGACAGACAGACAGACAGACAGACAGACAGACAGACAGACAGACAGACAGACAGACAGACAGACAGACAGACAGACAGACAGACAGACAGACAGACAGACAGACAGACAGACAGACGGACGGACGGACGGACGGACGGACGGACGGACGGACGGACGGACGGACGGACGGACAGACAGACAGACAGACAGACAGACAGACCAGAATGTCCTTGAAAGAGACCTAAACAGCATATTGAAGTGGTGCAGTGAATGTGGGATGCTTCTCAACGACGAAATATCGGTATATCTTCGTGTCGCTCGTTAAAAAAACAAATATTTTTTCTTATGCGTCTCCACTAGGCGAATGTTTCAACTAGAAATATTTGGGTGTTATCTTGACACCAACATTGTTGTGCAACACACATATTAATATTTTTTCTGTCGCTTTCCGCAAACTGCTTCTTGAGCCACAAGCTGAAAAACGCCACTACTTAGTTGAAATTATTCTGCTACTCTTCATTTGTTCGAGCAAAGCTCGAGTATGTATGTGTTTCATGGGATCTTCACACTAAAATAAATATTAGTCAATTTGAAAGAATACCGAGAAAGGTAGGTTTATATTTAAGAAATTCGCATGGACTCACCGTCTCTCTAAACTTATGGCAGACAGTTGTATACCTACCCTTGAATTACATCGAAAGCAGTTGAGACTTGAATTCCTTCCCCTTCTTCTTAACAACAAACTTCCACTCAATAAATCAACTTAAATAACGCCTGCATTAACGTGCCACACAAGACAGCGTCATACTGACTAACTCACACCGTATTAAGTTCGAATTGATACGTTTAAATTTTCCTATTTTCCTCAGACAATACCGGACGGGAACCACGGTTTACAGGCTACAGTGTGACCAGTTATTGTATAAATGTGTACTTGCCTTTCCTGTTTTGTTCATCATTATTAGTAGATATTCTAAAGCCCCTATGCTTGTACGCAAGGGTCTACAGTATGTAATAATAAATAAATAAATAAATAAGCAGACTACACGTCCACCTCAGGGGTCGGTTCTGTCTCGTTTACTTTATAAATACTTATGCGTGACATACCAATTGAGGATGACATCAAAGTATATCTGTATGCGGACGACAAAGCCTTTTATGCTTCTGCTAGACACATTCATTCGCTTTACCAGCTATTGCCGGCCTACCTCAATGTCCGGGAAGTAGGGCTGGGCAAGTTACATTTAATTTTCAACGTGAACAAATCTTCTGTTGTCGTTTTTCCTCCAGCCTCCCCGGTTTATATTTGTCTACACTATTGTGGCGCCCAAACACTGCCAGTTGAGTCCTTAAATTGCCTAAGTGTAATATACGACGCTCATCTAGCCTGGCGGCCTCATATCAGAAGTGCAGTCCTCAATGGTGAGTGATCTCTTGTTCCCTATACGCGAAGCGGCAATAAGAAATTCGGTATACACACATACACTCTCTTATTTCTCTACAAGACTTTCGTAAGACGAATTTTGGAGTTTGGTTGCTTTCTGTTCTCCGGTTGTCCTAGATACAAAACTCAACCTCCGGTTCTTTTGGAGAGGCGCGCTCTACGGACTTGCCTGGGTTTGCTAAAATCAGTGCCAAATTGTTTCCTCTTCCTGGAAGCTCGAATACGGGTCTTGAACTCTCGCATTTAGCTTCTCACAGTCCGCACCATCTTACGGGTACTTGAGCCAGTGCCTCGAGTGTCTCCTCCAATATCTTTAACTGACCCAGCTTTGTTTCTTGATAAACACTGGCCGCATTAGGAACTGCCTCACTTTGTGTTTACTGAGCACTTCTTGTCTAGAATTGCAGTCTCGCTTAGGTCCGTGCAGTGCGTCAGCGTTGTGCAGTCTGCACCATCTGTTTGCTTCGACCATACGCTGCCGCTCTATGCAAAGCACTTATCTGCCGATGTGCTAAACAGGCTCCTCGAGGAATATCTGTTCCAGTATTCGAGCCATGCTGGAAGTTTCACAGATGCCTCTCAACAAGACGACAAGGCGGCAGTAGGTGTTTTTTTCTCTCATTCTAGATTGAAGTTATTCTATCCGGGTCACTGATTACACTCCAATTTTTGTTGATGAATTTCTCGCCATTAATTTGGTCCTTTAAAAAGTTCCCCGTAAAATTTCTCAAGCTATCATTCTCTCGTACTGTCTCTCAGTCTTGGAAGCACTAGAAAGTTCGGCAACATGTATCTTTTACCGATCCATAAGGTACTTTGTGCCACGTCATGTCCAAGAGATGAGTCTACAGTGGATTGCAAGTCACTGTGACATTACTTCAAATTCGATGGCAGAATTCTTAGCGAAATCAGCCATCAATGGGCCTGTTGCCCATCTCGTTCCGAACCTCACCCTGCTGACCACGTCCCGTCATGAACGTTACCAAACACACCAATACCTGAGCCTTAAGCTCAACCTTGGTACAGCGGATTTAGAACTTTTAAAATTTTCACAGAACATACGTGCTTTCGCATCAAGACAATGTGAGGTTTCCATGACCCTGTTGCGCTGCAGGATTCTTCGCCTTAAACATTATTTATGCCGTTTTGGGTTGACGCGATCGAATCAAAGTGCGTCATTCGGGGACGTTGAATCCTCAGACCATTTTATTCTCTCCATCCGGGGGTTTGCAAGGCCCAAAAATCTGTGTGCGCAAAATCTTCTCGCAATGATTTTGCAAAAACTGCATTCTCTGCCGTGTCAGTCGCCGGCAATAGAGGATGAAATCGTCTATTGTTTCAACGTCCCCGCACGACGCGCATAAATTTGAGGGCGTGAACTCAGAACGGCATAAATGTAGATTATTGAGAAGAATCCTCCACGGCAACAGCGTTATCGAAACCTCACATTGCTTTATTGCAAAAACGTATGTTTCATTCTAGAAATTCCTCTCGAGGCGAAACGCTAAGGCGGCTGCGTGCTGTGAGATGTCAGTGCACGTTAAAAATCACCAGGTGGTCGAAACTATGTCGGAGCCCTCAAATACGGCACCTCTTTCTACCTTTCTTCTTTCGCTCCCACCTTTATCATTTCCCTTACGGGGCGGCTCAAGTGACCGCCGAGATGTGAGACAGATACTGCGCCATTTCCTTTCCCCAAAAACCAATTTTAATTTTTATACCCTCACTCAATTAGGGCTGCCGTTTACTCTTTCTGTGCTCCTCTTCTTCGGTGCAACTCCCAAAGGTCATGCCATTAGGAAGGTGTGTAAGCGTCTTCACAAATATATTATTGAACCCAGCAGATTTTTTTGTTAACTTCTCGATGCCTTTACTTTCCTCTGTAAATTATTTTTTCCTGTTTAATTTATAAAAAAAATTAGTTACTCAACAAACACCATTTTGTTTCCTCGATTTTCATTTCGATTTCATCAAAGTCTCTCAAAATTCGTGTTTTCATTTTTCTCTCAGATTCCTCAATATTTTTGAGCTGCTTGAGATAAACTTGGATGAGTTTTTGCTGTCTGGATCTGCACCCAACACTGGCCAATCCCCAACGTGGGTATGTGCCACCATATTTGTGGCAACAACACCAACAGCAACGCCGTCCCTTCGCGTCATCAGTTTTTTTTAAATGTACGACATTACAATGAAGCCACTGTTTCTTTTTTGGTGACCGTGATGGCAGTGGACGCTGCTGTACCTCGGTCCTGTTGGTCAGCCGCTGTCACAAAGAGGAGACGTCTCAGCTTTCCGAATGACGCAAGCAGCCAGTAAACTGTGGTGTACTCGGCCAGCAGTGATTACTTCGGCTGACGACGGATTCATCAAAGTCCTAAGCATGAAGGGCAAACGGAGACTGCACGAAGGTGAGGACTCGTCGTCGTCGGGTACGTCCACGATCACCACGAAGCGATGATCATCGGCTCGTATTGTCATATTTGTGCTAGGGACACCCGCCGATAATCTCAACCACATCAACAGCCAAGCCACGTCTGTGTTCCTACAGCCTCAAGTCCCGGGATCACTTAAAGATGCGAGGGTGAATCGTTTTAGGAATGTCGTCGCCATTGATGTAACAGATGAGAACGAGCTCGAAACTTTGAGCAACATGAAAACGCTCGGCGGTATCAGCGTTCGTTCTCATATACTTCTGTTCAGCGGCACTACGGCAGGTGTTGCCTACGACGTCGAATTGGCCATTCGCGGCTGTGATCTGCATATTTTGATCAAACCAGCAACCGTTGGTGCAGCGATACTACAAGCTCTGCGCCTTGGAGGACAAAGTGCATCAAGTTCTCTTTCCAAGGGGACATCTTTCCAACGTACGTGAAGATTGGACACTTTCAGCACGTAGTTAGGCCTTTCGTCTCGAAGCTTCTCTTTTGCTGGAAATGCGTGAATACATGAGACGTCAGTAGTGTGTGCGATTTTTCCATCGAGTACCTAAGGTGCACTCAGCCTCACAGCGGTGACGCTTTCCGGGCAATAGTCTTAAATGTGCTAATTGCCACGGCCCTCATGACATTGCCTCAAACGATTGTCTTCTGAAAAGGGAACGTGTGATACTTAATCAAATGACAAGAGACAATTCCAGAGAAGCCGCCGCTAAGGTATGACGGCTTCGCCATCCTCATCATTTTGCTTCAAAGAGTGTAGTGAGCATTGGAAAGGATCCTCCAGGAACTTCTGCAACTTGTCCTCCAACTCCGCATACCAATCTAAGGAACGTGATTCATATCACTGGGGAGGCAGAGAGGCTTGTCGCAGACCGGCCTTGCCTATCTCTGCCTCAGTTGCACACACCTGGAGTGATCAAGAAACGTACTGCGCAACCAAAGTCCGGTGCCTACTGCAAATCAAGCGCAAGACCCAACTCTGGTGCAAGATGCAGATCCCCAATAATGAGACAATCACCGAGCACCCAGTGTGCTGCGCCTACTGCTGGTCGGGCAGTAGGTCAGGATTAAGCCAAAGTCACAGGCGAGCAAGCAATTGCAATGCTGAAGACAATCTTGTATACCATGCGTGTGCATTTTCGAGCTTGCACACGCCAGCTTCACAAAATATTCTGCAGGTGCTGGATTGGTTCAATCCAGTGTTTGCAGCTCTCAATAGCTGACACTATGTATCCTCCAGCCTGATCATGCCACGAAGACGTCTCTATGCTTTACGTTGTCATCCAAATTGTCAGCCGCAACGGCAAACAGCCTTTCTGCACACTGGAACATCTGCTCTGCCTGACTGCCTTGTGTTAGTAATGGAGGACTGACTATCTTTTCTACTTAGGTAGCAGCGCTCGGCAGCCCTCCAGGTGTGCAGGCTGCAGCTGCGGCGGCTTGTGACTTGCAGTGCGTGTGCCATTATTTGTCGTGCTTGCTACATGCGGCATTAATCTACTTCTTATTCATTTGCACCCCCTAATTCCTCTTGCCCAGTGCAGGGTAGCAAACCAGAAGATTTCTCTTGTTACCCTCCCTGTCTTTACTCTGCCACATTTCGCCATCTCTACATGAAGCGCGAACTTCGGAAAGAAATTAGGGAGCTGAAAAATAGCCTAGAATTTATAAACGACGAGTTTGAAACCCTCAAGACCGAGTGTAGTGATGTGAAGAGGGAAAACTCTGAGTTACAAGCGTCTAACAAGTTACTGATGCAAGAAATTGAAGCTCTGAAAAATTAGGTGCAAGAAAATGCTTTGAAGGTCACCGCCCAAGACCAGCATTCAAGAAACAGAAATATAGAAATCAAGGGAATACCACTAAACAAAAATAAAAACTTGATTGATATAATTGGCAAAGTTGGCGACACTCTTGGTGAGCCAATAACACAGGAGGATGTTGAGGCATGCCATCGCGTACGTGCATGGAATCCATCTGAGGGCCAAAACATTGTTGTGGCTTTCAACCGCAGAGCAAAACGGGATGCGGTTGTCGAGAAGGCAAAAAAGACGAGGTTCACGACTGAAGACTTGGGATTTTCCCCCACCCAATCAGTGTTTGTAAATGAGCACCTGTGCCCGCAACTGAAAAAACTGCTCGGAGAAGCTATAAGAAAGAAAAAGGAAAGGGGCTGGAAATTTGCCTGGTCGAAGGGCGGAAAGATTTTTGCGCGGAAAACAGAAACTTCCACTGTCGTCCCAATCACATGCGAAGCAGACGTAGCAAAGATATCTTGAAGTGCCACCCTCAAATGTGCTAGCTTATCTTAAAGATTTTCACGATGACAGCAACACGCGATGTCACACTACCAAACAAAAATGGCTATCTTAGTTTTTTGCACTGCAATGCGAAGTCTGCAAAAAATAAGAATGACGAATTGACAGCTTTCTTTAACAGCTTTAGTTTCAAATTTGACGTCATCATGGTAACAGAAACCTGGTACACTTCACAAGAAGACGTACTTAGCATGGATGGCTTCAACAGCTTCTACTTAAACAGATGCCGACGCCGAGGTGGCGGTGTATTGCAACTTGTCTCCAACCGCCTTACTTGCAATATGCTCTCCGAATTCTCCGCCGTGACAGCTGATTATGAAGTGTTAACACTACAAAGCCAAAACACTGTTTTTTTCGTTATATACCGCCCACCGGACGGTAAACCTGACCTCTTTTTCACGTTTCTAGCTAAGTTATTAAGCTTTACATGTTTCAATCAATTGAATCTCATTATTGGTGGCGACTGTAACATAAATTTGCTTGAAGACACTTCCAGCTCCCATGAGTTTCAAACACTTCTAGATTCCTTTCACTGCACTAACGTCATAACAGAACCCACACGCATCACCTCCTGTTCTGAAAGTCTTCTTGACTTGCTTATCACAAACAAAACAACGGAGTGCGCCAAATCAGGTGTCGTTGCTGCACAGCTAAGTGATCATTTGCCAATTTTTCTGATCTGCAAACACCCAATGTCTTTTCTTTCACGAAATATTAACCTGAAAACTCTCAATCTTTTTCGAAGTCGGGTGGAATGCACAAACTGGACCTCTGTATATGAATGCACAGATGAAAATCTAGCATATGACACGTTTATGACTGTCCTTAAGAATGTTTACGATAGTTGTTTTCATGTGAAAAGAATAAAGAGTTCAAAAAAAATTCGCAAACCATGGCTCACAGATGAGTGCCTCGAAATGATACGCGAAAAAGATGAAATGTACTTTCATTTCGTGAAAACTAGAAATCCCGCAGACTTTTCTGCTTTTAAAAAATACAGAAATAAAGTCACGAAGTTCTGGCGGAAATCTAAGAAAGATTATTACCAACATGTTTTTAATGAGGCATCTGGCCGCAGTGACCCCATATGGCGTGAAATAAATCATTTATTGAAACCAGGTACTAAACAGAATGATAGTCTGCAAATCACGATCAACGATCAGCAATTAACTGGTATGCAATTAGCATCTCATTTTAACGAATACTTCACAACTCTTGCAAATAGCAACCATAATGAAAATGCAAAACTCTTTTTAGGTGCACCTAATGCAAACTCTGCTTTTTTTAACCTATTACACCACAGGAAACTCACTCAGTTTTTATGTCCTGCAAAAACAGCAAAGCACGAGATATAGACGGGCTGGAAATCAGGCCTATTAAGTTTGTTGTCGACCTCCTGGAAGATGTTATTGCCCATATTTTCAATGTTTGTCTAGCCACTGGTGTCTTTCAAGTGAACATGCAGAGGGCTAAAGTAACTGTCCTGTACAAATCTGGAAACAAAAATGAGCTTTCGAACTACCGCCCAGTTTCGGTGCTGCCAGTTATCTCAAAGGGATTTGAAAAAGTCATCTGTAAAAGGATTATGTCATTTTGTAATAAGCATAATGTTTTGTCGGAGCGCCAGTTTGGTTTCCGCTAAAATCTGTCTACGGAACTGGCTCTTCTAACCCAAAAAGATTTCATTATCAAAGGATTCGAAGAAAGAAAAATAACATTAGGTGTTTACGTTGAGTTTTCAAAGGCTTTCGACAGAATTAATCATCAAACTCTTTTCGCTAAATTAGAGCACTACGGTTTTCGTGGCATTGTCCTTGCTCTCCTAAGATCTTATTTAGAAAACAGAAAACAATGCGTTTCTATCGGAGAAGAGCAGTCCACATTACGAAGCATAACATGCGGAGTACCACAGGGCAGTGTCCTCGGACCGGTACTCTTCAATATATACAATAATGATATAACACGGGTATCCCCAGAAGCCTCTTTGGTAATTTATGCAGATGACACGAGCTTTTTCATTCAATGTGACGATACGACGGAACTCGAGAAATTAGGAAATATTACCCTGAATAAATTGTCAGAATGGAGCAAAATTAATTCTTTAGCAATAAACAATAAAAAACAAAGGCTGTCATTTTCTCGCCATCACAAAAATTTGTTGACCGTTATCTTAATCTCTATTTAGGATCTGAGAAGATAGAAATAACAAAAGAAGTGAAAACGCTCGGTGTCACCTTTCACGAGAACTTGATCTGGGATATCCATGTAGACTGTGTGATTAAATGTCTGGCCAGGGCTTGCGGGATACTTTGCCGATTTAGACAAGTTCTTCCACTCAAAATAAAGCTGCTACTTTATAATGCTATTTTCAATCCTCACCTAAACTATTGTACTCTTGTATAGGGAACTACATCACTAACGAACATCAACAAACTCCTTCTTTAACAAAAAAGAGCTCTCCGTCACATAGCAGATGCTCCATACGACGCTCACACAAGTGACCTGTTCCCCTTACTTGGTGTTGTTCCTGTGACACATATGTTCGAGCAGAATGCCCTATTAAAATACAAATATTCCCTGAAATTTAATCGGATGCCTTTTCTACGATTATGCAATTTAACAAAACCACCCGAGGTACCGTACAATATAAGAACAAGAGAAGTATGGTTGGTGCCGTTTTCCCGCACGAATCATGGTCAGAACAGACTACAATACATTATGCCTACTTTACTTAACAACTATCATAATTCAAACACGGACATCCACACACTATCGAAAAAACACCTTAAGCGTTTGTTCTCTTACAATTTAGGAAGGTAACATCAATGTTTTGAAATCTTGTTTTATTATTGCAGCCTTTTGTACACGTATTTTCAATGGTGGCTGCATTACAGCTGTGTGTCGTAAAACTGTGGTCTGCGCTTCTATGCCTGCAAATGTAGCAGGAAATGTTTGTAGTTCTGTATAGCCATATGTCAATTTCGCCGTTAGATATTCTTCAGTGGCAAAATATTGGTGATTAAGTATTAGTATTCATCTTATTGAATCCATGTCTATCAGTTACATTGAACCGGTATTATTACTTTTTACTAATATGCGGCATTTTGCGTTTGGAATTACTATGTATATTATGTATTTTGTGTTTCTATATATTTTGTGTTTACAATTTCTATGTATACTGCATGCTCTTATCTTCGTACAATTTTTAATCGCAGCTTTGTAATATTTCTGCTGCTATCCGTTGTCAAGAGAAAACAAGGGGTAAGAACCGTTGTCAAGCTGCTCGAGAAGCAGCTTTTTGTTCTTATCCTTGCATTTATTTCTGTATTGAAAGAAATGCTAAATAAATTGATTGATTGATTGATTGAATAAATCTTATCATGCTTGTTTCACCACCTCACGTCATTTTGTTTTGCAGCAGGTGCGATATCATTTTGTTGCCAATTCCCTGACCGATTACTTTAAATCTCTAGTGTTCGTAAGTCCCTGCTCAAAGCTGGAATTTAGCTGCACTACTTCATTTGTTAATTATGTTTTCTCATTAGGGAGAGGCATTTAAAAACTCATATGGAAGCGAAGAAGTGAACACTAAAAGCATTGCTCCTGAGAAGCGATGCCACGTATTAAAACTAACACGTATATTATCTTTACAACGCTGTGCTTGCATAACACAGGCGCCTACTGATCTGGTATCAGAAGTACGCAGAAAGTGCCCATTCGTTGATACGTGTCACATGATAATGCACCATAAAAATTGTACATAGCGTTGCTCCCTAGAAAAGTTGCAGCTCTACCCCGAGAATCCAATCCTTTGATAAATCACTTTATTTCTCTTCGGAGGGGCGCTTCTTTACAGCAGATATTTCATTGTTCGGGCGATGAAACGAAGCATCATTATAAGAGTGTACTCTTTAGACACTTGACACCAAAAATTAACCATGCCTCTGAGAAATCATTTCACAAACTTTTGACGTGTTTGAACGTCACGAGAAGAAAACATGCATCGATGTCAACCAGAAGCGTCATGTGCACTCAGTCCCCTTGAACCCAACAGCGTTTTGAACACTTCCATTTACATTCGGTTTTTGTCGTTCCTCTCGGAAATATTTGACTAAATCGATCCTTTATTTCGATGTTTGTTTTCTTTTATTTCAGATGACAGTGGGTGCTCGTCATTCTTGTAACAGTCATTTACCTTTGCTTTTCCTTTATTTGAGTTTTCTCTGCCCCTACTACTTTTGTTTTTGTTTTTTATTCTCCAGCAAACCCAATATCTTTGCTTTGTAATCGTAACCATGCTTTCACGGAATCTCGCGGCATCAGGCGCTTCGTTCGTTCTGGCCTACGCAACGCCTCCGCGTTTCTGCTGCTTGGGCCTCTAACGCTGCCGAAGCATATGACTGACATAATACTATTGCGCATTCAGGTGTGGAGAAATCGGGTGTGGGCACCTGCCTAACAGAAGCTGTACCAGCTCTTTCTTTTTGTTTCAGGATGCTTACGCTCTATCCGAAAAAAGGAACGCATGGCTTATACCGCGGCGTATAAGACCATTGCCACCGCAATCTTCCTCTCAAGGTTGATAAAGGCGATTCTGAGTGCTGTCAAAATGAACTGCTCTATTCTTTCGTTTCTTTTACTGCCCTATGTGTGTGCTTTTTTTTGGAAAAACGATGTGTCCATACACACACGTCCAAATATATATATTTGAAAACTGAAAAGGCTCATGAACGTAAATCCGCCTAGCAGTCTCTCGCGTTGCTGATGTGCCGCGTTTAGAAAGAAGCTAAATGTAAACTAAGCTAGCTTACGCTTATCTAGTTAAGGAAAGCGAACGAAGGTAACTGCGATTTCGTCCCGTGTCAAAAATGCGCACATCATCAAACTAAATTCAGAGTTTTTTTACTTACACGTCCTTTTCTCTCGGCGTTCTTTCACTTTCTGTTCATTCCTTCCCATTAAGAAGCCATGTGGGTTTTCGCTCAAACGAATCTTTTTGCGCTGCTCTTTATTACTGAAAAAATGTAATAGTTCTTGAAAGAGCTTTGGCCTCTCTTTGAAGAGCCTGCAAGTAGAGGGCAACTAAAATGCTATCAAAAATCTCCTAGTGGACCACTAATCGTTTCCGGTAAATTCCATACAGTTGAACCTTTTCACACTGATCCATTCCACCATTACGCAAATCACATCATAACTTTTCATTGCCTTGATGAGAGTTAATGTTGCTGCTCGTACAACCGTCATGTTGCCTCCTAGAGGTTGGTTAAACATATAGATGCGAGACGGCGGGCTCGACTCCGTTGCAAGGACCGAAGTGACGCTCATGACAGATTTAGACCGCACTTGACTAGAGTCACAGGATACACTTCAAGGAGATCCTTGCTAAATACTGCACTGAATGGTGATCTATGACATAAATGTCGTGCTAATATGTTGCACATAATAATTTCAAGCGTCTATTAATCTTTCGGGCCTATAGGGATTTCATCTGGGAGCCTCACTGCAGTAATACAAATTTGATGTATAGCACTGTTTTATACAATTTTCATTCAGGCATAAATAGATAGAAAAGAACGTGCACGCTGCCTTGCAACAGGGGCCAGAACCCGTTCTGCCACGGCCTTCGCTTGGTTTTTCAACGTCACAAAAGCAGAGTATCATTCTATAACCGTTACACGTGACCTCACATGAGATAAAATGCAACATTAGAAAGTAAAAGAGTCAATGTGCATGTGATTAAAGGCATTCTACTTTTAACGTAATTATAACGCTCAGGGTGCAGTAAATTATTATCTGACTTCCACTATATATACACAGACCATACCACTTCGATCTGAGGCTCCCTATTCTAAAGTCGAAATTAACCAAAAAATACAGTGGTATTCGCATTGGCCTCGAAAGCCACAGGGCAAAAAAAGATTATATAAGAACTCTAGTTGAAAGGTAGCGCTAGATTTTTTCTAATATAGAAAGGTTTTACTCCTTGTGTGCAGTGTAATATAGAGAAGTATGTATGACACAAAATTGTTTTGACTCTGTTTTGTCGCAATATTCTAGGTTCCAGGTAACTTCAACCAAATTAGGTATATAGTGGGGAAGATTTACGTAAAGTTCCAATTAAATATTTTTACCTAAAGGGAAGCGGATGAAGAGAGAACATGATAGAATGTTATGGCACGATTTAATGTCGGGGGGCCTAGCGAGTGCGCTCCGTGTACTACCGCTGCCATCTTTGTCGTCGTCTAGCACGTGACGACATTAACGATAGAAGGATTTCCAGTCGTGTTTAAGATAAATCGAAACTAAATACAGCACAGTGAAACTGTATGCCTAATAAAACGTTAGCACGTCAAGCGAGTCTTGTACAGAATGTTTTGAGCTAGTTAGAGAAGTGAATAACCCCTTTAACTCCCTACATATATGCAACGAGAGACCAAATGAATATATTTTTGTACGTGCCACAAACAAAGGAGGAGGAAATAAAATTGAAAACAATTCCAGCATAATGAGCCTGCCTTCTCAGAAGCAGCAAAAAAGGAGATTTGAACCAGGATATGTCACGAATAGACCAAGGTTCACAGCAGACGCCAAATAACCGGCAGGAAATTGCAGGCCATGGATTGGTTCTATAAATGTCCAAATTTATAATTAATTATTAGATTGTTCCATGAACATGTGGTGGTGGTTCTTCGCAGTGTTCTGACGGTTCTTCGCAGATTGCAAAACTTATCATATTTGCCTAGCTTCACCAAATATGCGCAAAATATACTTCTCTCTCACGTATCTAAGGAATTATTTATTGCTGTCCTAAGACTTATTGAGAGATGTGGTAGCTTTCGGGAATACGTGCATTGCTTGTTGGTTCATTGCCCATTTCTTTTAGAATTTTACCAAGAATTTTCCACGAATTTGCGTTATATGGTATCTTGCTACAAAGAAGCAAGCATTCAAGTCGTACAGCCAGCTCATTCCAGCCTAGCACGTGTTTATTTTAAACAAGAATTTAATTGTTTCTTCATCAGGTTATTTCATTATTAACGCATAGAATAACGAAAACCAAAGATCGTTTTATCCTTCTATTTGAACAATGCCACTTATGAATTATCACGATGTCTTCGACTTTCATCTAATAATTGTACCTGATTTCCTTTATAAAGTGTTCTGCTGCAATGAACCGACCATGCAAGACGTCCTAAAATCTCAGCCTTGGGTACGACATCGTGAAATGTGGCGGGCGTTATCTGATCCAATGATTTTCTGATTTATTTGACAACCTATTTGGTTCATGTTAACGAGTTAGCCTAACTGAATATTCTTGAGTTTCTTCTTTTATAACGCTGCCAGTTTCGAATACCGAATTTAGTGGTTGTGAATTCTCTGCGTTTTAACTGATAGCTGTTTCGAGACTTTGACACTATAAGCTTTAGGAAAGATCTTTCAGGACGAATAAAACTGCATTAACATAATTGTTTTCTGATTTCTATAGTCAATTAACAAGGTCCTGATAAGTCTCAATAATGTCTTTCTTCCCTGTTTTCTCCTTCGAGTGTCTGCTTGAAATTATTATAGTTTATCCCAAATTTTGTCTTCGATGAAGGCAAATTTTACGTTTTTAGATTTATTTTTATGTATACAATTTTCAGAGAAATGTTGCTCCTCTCCACAATAGTATGAAGCTTGTTGAGATAGAGATGATCATTGGTGTTTATAATCAGCCGGCGAATAATCAGTTCTGATATCATAAGAAAACCTCCACGTATAGCACCATTACCCGTACGATCGATTTTTTGCCAGTGATAGACACAGGTATGCTTGCGTCACTGCTGACATTTTCTGCGAAGCATGGTGGGGCAATAATCCGCGGCATTTCTCCGCGCGTCCTTTGTAGATCGCAAAATATATCACCGACGCCTCGCAAAGACAAAGATGGGTGGTTTTTATTGCATTTTGATGTCACAAAATAATGTAACTTGTGTTTCGCAGAAAGAGTAATTGTTCATTTATAGCACCTGAAAAGTATGCATTGTTTCGTACTTTATTGCACATTGCTTCGGTTTATGCCCAGTACTTTCCTTCAAATTTGCTTTAGAAATTACCTTACAATGAAGAAGCAAACGTGCAAGATATAAAATTCTGTTTGTTTAGACTACCACACGCCTGTGTTTAGCGCACTTTGCGTAATGAAAAGTTTCTCTAATACATTATCACTTCATATTGTTATTAATGTTTTAAGCACCGTGCGCGACCTTCGTCTTCATGTTTAAATATTCATCATCATCACGCAACTTCTTCGGAGGAGGAGTGGTCGCCATACTTGCGAGTGGCGATAAAAGCTCGCTCTATCCAGAGTTTCACAAGTGGTGGAGGCTTGTCTCGGTCCTGCGTCCTGCCTGTTGCCACACTGCAGCTACGTTCCGGCCGTCACCTGGTCGGACCATCTCCCACGATGGAAACCGTCGACCAACATCCCAGTGACGATTCCGCTGTCCTTGCCGGTGCCTCAGCAAGTGCGCTTCCCCTTCATGCTAATCCCTTCGCCCGCAATCCTGACTCCAACGCACCCGCTGCCTCTCCGTCACCTGGACGCCCGACATGGACTGTCACCACACCGCAGCGCTAGCCTCGGATATTTGCAGCTCTTTGTGGTGATGACGTCGAGGACTGGCTCGGCCAGTACAACCAAGTGCCTACAATCGTTGGGACTCTGCTATGAAAGTCATCAACGTCTCATTCTATTTAACTGCCGTGGCAATGACTTGGCTCATCAATCACAAGGATGCTATCCCGGATTAGATGCACTTTACCACGCAGCATCGGCAAATTTTTATAGTGGTTGGTGAGAGCCCGGCCATCTACAAAAAAGTTATATGCGCGTGTTCAGCTGCCCGGTGAATCCTACACGTCATACATCGAAGATGTATTAGGCCGGTGTCGATGTGGTAGCAGTGCAATATCTTATTACGATCGGGTCCGTCAAATTCCTAAAGGCATCAGAACATTTGCATTCAACATGCTTGCTAGCCAGAATCCTACCTAAGTCCTCGATATCCGCGCCACATGTCACCGTTTTCACGGCCTTCAATCGCACCGCTTGCAAGAAGCCTGGGACCGCCGCCTTTCAACGGATGTGGGCTGGCGCTCTCTCATTCGCTCCGTCATCTGAGAGGAGCACCACGGTTCCACCTTGCCGCCGGTGGAATCGCATCAGCACCGGCCTCCGACCTCACCATTGCGCGATCTCATCAAGGACGAGCTCGGTTCAGTCACTCGCCCCAAGGCACCCGAACCATCTGTACGCCTTTGTGTACCCACATATGCCCAAGTTGCTGCGTCTCGTGCTGATCCCATCTGTTATAGGCTGTAGCCACATGCAGTGGCTAGGCCATCTCCTTGGCTTGGATTGGCTTGGCTGCGATGCGCTGCTGCACGAGCGGGCGAGGCTTGAGGCGACTGGTACGCAACTGGGGCTCGGGCCGGTATTCGCGTGGTTGGAATGAAGCTCTCCAGGTGGCGTCTCAACAGCCCTTCTTTCCTCAACTTAACATGGTGTCAGAAGTAACGCGATTCCCATATTAAGCCCAGCCGGGGCTGCGTCCTCTCACTCGGATACCCATCGACGGTGGCACACATCACAGCAGCGTTTACGGCCTGGACTACGCGGCCAGTAAATGACGTCCTTCTCAGTCAACTGCCACGGCCTTCTGCTACACGACTCATGACGACTGGCCGAAATAGAGAGCGGTTCGAGCGCTTCTACACGGCTTCCGGTCTTTGCGACATATCAGGGGGGTCACACCAAGCCGACAGGCTCATTTACTTGTGGGCGACCAGGCCGAGGACGTCTTCGGAACCTTTCAACTCTCCGATGAGAACCCTCAGAACATGGAAGTCGTCCTAACGCAGCTCGACAGCTAATTCTTACCACGGCGCAACGTCATTTTTGAATGGCACGCATCAACAAGAGGGTCCAAAACGGCTACGAATCCTTCGAAGACTTTGTAACTGCACTTCGCACGCTTTCCATCCATTGTGAGTACGGCACTCTCCGAGAGGAACTGGTTCGAAACAGACTAGTCGTCGGCATTCAAGACCAGAAATTGTCAGCGAGACTGGAACTTGACACTGATCGTGCTCATCGGAAGGCGCTTGAGATTATCAAGCAGGTCGACAGCGTTCGTCAGCAGCAAGCGGAGCTTCACACCGAAACGCCGACTGTCAACAAAGTTGCATCAGGCAAACAGAAAGTCAGGCACCCCACGAACGCTACTCCCGTCAGCGACGGTCGAGGGCACTTTGAATCAAGGTCACATCCGCGTCCAGCTGACAGCGTTCCGACATTGTGTCGTTGGTGTGGGAAAGAACGACATCCGCGTTCGCTGAGCCCTGCGCAAACGCAGGTATGCAAGGGCTGCCAAAAAAGGGCCACTACGCGTCTGTGTGCATGTCACGCCGAAGTGACATTGATGAAGCATCAGAACCCGACAGCGAATGTGGATTTCTCGGAACCGTCTCGTACTTCGATACGTCGACATGGCAGACAACCATCCTCGTGCAAGGATAGCCAGCCAAATTCAAGAGCTACACAGGTGCCCACGAATCTGTCTTCCCACGGACGTGTTTCAGCATGCTCCGACATCAGCCTCCGTTGTCTTATGCTCTTTGGCAGCTCTAAAGTCCCGAATTGAGACCTCTCGCAGCGAAGGGTGTAGTGCTTCTTCAAATCGCCTACCGTGGACGTGAAACGCTCCAAGACGTTTACTTGACGGAAGATGTCCGCACTCCCTTACTGGACAAGCCCGCCATCAAAGACTTGCCGGTGCTAACCTTCGTCAGCGCCGTCGCAAAGCTGTGAACAACCCGTACCATCAAGCAACACTGCCTTGAGTGGTTAAAAGAAGCCCAGAATTCAGATCCCGCTTGCTCATGTCTCCGAAGGCTCTGCAAGAAAAACTGGCAAAACTAGCCTTCCAGAGGGGATTTGCCCCTTGAGGTCAGGCCTCAATACGAGTATCGTGGCCAACTCACCACCAAAGACGGTCTGCCTCTCTATTCAGCCCGTGTGGTTGTGCCACTATCCTGCAGGAATGAAATTTTGCGTCTACTGCACGAAGGCCACTTAGGCATTACGAAGACGCAAGCTCGTGCCAAGCGCACTGTTTGGTGGCCAATGGTGATCAAAGACATCACGGCTACCGTGAAAAACTGCCAAGACTGTACAAAGACAACCAG
This sequence comes from Amblyomma americanum, assembly GCA_030143305.2. Taxonomy (NCBI): domain Eukaryota; kingdom Metazoa; phylum Arthropoda; class Arachnida; order Ixodida; family Ixodidae; genus Amblyomma; species Amblyomma americanum. The sequence continues at coordinate 73,464 of JARKHS020013940.1, read as the reverse complement.
CAACCGTAAAAATGCCAATGCAGACCACTGAGTTTCCGCCTAGACCATGGCAGCGCGTTGCGATGGACATGTTCTTTTTCAAATGCCATTGGTGGTTAATTGTGACTGATTACAACTCCCCATATCCTGAACTTGTTCTTCTAGAAAAGTTCAATTGATGTATAGTAATCACACACTGCAAATCAATTTTTGCCCGCCACGGTATCCCACATGTGGTGGTCTCCGACAATGGTCCGCAGTTTTCGTCGTTCGACTTTACCAGGTTTGCTCATGAATACGGCTTCACGCATGTCACCTCAAGCCCACACTACCACCAGAGCAACGGACTTCCCGAAGCTGCGGTGAAAACCATCGTCTTCATTGAAAAAGACTCAGGACCGTACCTGGCCCGCCTATCCTACAGATCATCATCATCATCCTGACTACACCCACTGCAGGGCAAAGGCCTCTCCCATGTCTCTCCAATTAACCTTATCCTTTGCCAGCTGCATCCACCCTTTGCCTGCAAACTTCTTATTCTATATATATAAGATATATATAGCAACTGCACAGCTACTATAGTCCTCCATAAAGTCAGCAATAAAATTCCAAATTCCTACCGATCAAGACCACTCAAAAACGGCTACAGCCCCTCCGAACTACTCATGGCGAGGCGGTTGAGGACAAAGCTTCCCGTCATTTCCAGAATGCTGGTTCCCCGCTTCCCAGACGCCACCAAACTCCAGAATTTTGAAAAATACCGGGCGCTGCAGCGTCGAGACTACGACAAGCGACATGGGGGGCGTCAGCTTCCAGTTCTCGAGGGGAATGAAGTCTGAGTCACGGACGTGAACAGGACAGGGAACGTGCAGAGGCCCACATACGAGCCTCGGTCATACATCGTGGGCAATGGAGACGGCACCATGCGACGAAATCGGACCCACCTTGTTCCTTTTCTCAAGTATGGGAGAGGAGGTTTAGACAACGAGGCATCAGGAGGAGAAGAACGTGAGGCATCTGTGTATACAGATGCAGTACGTGACAGACGTAGACGAGGCGTCTCTGGACGAAAGTTCTCTGGGAGAATCACGCGCGAACTTTGTGGATGCCTCTTCGGGCCACCACTCAAGGAGTTCACGTTTTATAATTCCGCCCAAGAATGTCACCCATGTTTCATGGGAGATGTAGTCAGTAGCCACATGCAGTGGCTAGGCCGGCTGCTTGGCTTATCTTGGGGTCGATGAGCCACGCTGCTGCGCGCTCGCTCGAGGCTCGGGGCGGCTAGCACGCGTCTGGGGCTCGGGCCGGTATTCGCCTGGCTGGAATGAAGCTGTCCGGTTGGCGTCTCAACAGTCCTGCTTTCTGCAACGAAACACCGTCTATCCGTCACATTCGCCGCCCGTTCAGCAGACTGTCGGCTCCTCATCCCAGCGACCCGATAAGTATCCAGCGGTGTGGCGCCTGCCTCCGCCTCGGCCTATCTGCTACTACTGTGGAATTCGCGATCATGGTGCCCGTGTTTGTCATCGAAGTCAGCGCGTCAAGCGTAACCAGCTGGGTCACTCCCGCCATCGTATCCTCTCCGGCCAACGTTTCTCCCCAACGATCCTGCCGCTACTGCTCTCCGTCGCCCTCTCCCGACCGCTAGTCGAACGTCCGATCGTCGTGCCGCCGCTCCCCTTCACTGTTCCATCGCTCCTCATCGCCTCACCGTCCAGCCTCTCAGACACCTAGTCGCCATACGAAAAATTAAATTATGCAGTTTCCGGAGGTAAAGCTGCGCCACCCGCCCACTCTTCAATACCTCCTCCACCACAGTCAAACATGTTAACCGTTTATGTTGAAGGCAGTATTGTAGAAGTATTGATACCGGCGCCGCTGTTTCCGTAATCAGTTCTGCTTTGTGTTATCATCTTCGCAAAGTGCGCACTCCTCACTGCGGTCCTTCTCTCCATGCTACTAATGAAAAATGAATGCAACCTTCTCGTGTGTGTAGAGCACGCGTCACTATCAGCACATCTTGCACCACATCGAGTTCGCTGTACTTCAATCTGGGGCTAACCACCTCATTTTCGGCTGGGATTTCCTCCACGCTGCGCAAGCTGTCATTGGTCATTACATGTTGCCGTCCTGCTCTGCAAGTTTCTTAATCCCACCCTTCGGACGCTCCTCGAGTTCCTTATTATCTCCTGATAAACAGCGCAGACCATGAACTTTATCCCAGCTCAGAATGTGTGCTCTTCATTGTTTCTGCTCACGTAAACGCTTGGACGTTTTCGCCACCCCCCGCCTCCGTCTTCTTAAAGCAGGTCTTAAATCATGCTCTCACATCTGACATGATACTGGCCCATTTTTACAACAATGCCTCGACGATTTTACACACTGACGACAGTGGACACGGCTTTGGTGCCGTTCTTTTGCAGCGCAGCACTCTTTGACCAAGCGCGTGATTGGCTGCGCAAGTCGTACCCTGACTGCAGCGGAGCAGAACTACACGATCACTGAACATGAGTGTCTTGCCGTTATCTGGGCCGTTCAGAAATTTCGCCCCTATTTGTACGGCCGTAAGTTCACCATTGCCACTAACCATCATGCGCTGTGCTGGTCGTCATCATAGAAGAACTCTGGGTGCCTCGGTCGCTTGATTCTCCGCGTCCAGGAATATGATTTCATAGTCACCAACAAATCAGGAAAAAAAACACAAAGACGCTGATGCGCTCTCTCGTTGCGCCCCCTCCCCCATCTCGAAACACCCTACGTGCTCTCCTCCCCTGCTCCTTCATCGCTTCAAACTGCTCAATAAATGACACCGGAAGCCTTGACCGCCGCAGCCATAGATCGGATGACCGCTCCCGCTCTCGACGATGGCGCCTCAGCACAGGGGGCCGACCCTTACTGCCGGACTATCATCGATCGCCTGAGTGGTGCTATGAGGCCTCCAACTGCCCGCCTCCGTCGCCCAATTTACTGTTTCTAGTTGGTCGACGGCACCCTTCTTTGGCACAATCATAGCCCCTGAGTCACGCCTGGGTACCTGTCATTCTCCGTTCTCTTCGCCGTGAAGTTTTGCAGGCGCTTCATGACGACCCATGGCCAGCCACTTAGGATTCGACAAAACGTATGACCGTAGCAAGCACCGTTTCTTTTGGCCTGGCCTCTATACCTCTATACCTCTATACCTCTGTCGCCAAGTATATTGCGCCTTCCATGCCTTGCCAACGCCGCAAACGCTCCAGGTCTCCTCCTGAGGGCCTTCTGTAACATCTTGCCTGTCCTTTCGCACCCATCAAAGTCGCTAGGATTGATATCAGTGGTTGCTTACCATTAACGCCATCGGGCAACCTTTGGATCGTCATAGCCATCGACCACTTAACCAGGTACGCTAAAACGGCCCCCGTTCCTTCCGACTCTGCCTCTGAGATCGTCCTTTTGTTCCTCAACGCCACAATTTTGCGCCATGGAGCCCTACGCGCCCTTATCAGTGACTGCGGCAAGTCATTAATCTCCAGCGTCCTTGACGAAGTTCTTCAGTATTCCACCACCGTACATAAAACAGCTTGAGCCTATCACTTGCAGACCATCGGCTCACCGAACAGTTTCATCGCATCCTGTCAGATATGCTGTGCACGTATATCCGCCCAGATCACAACAACTTGGACGCCATGCCCCCATTTGTCATATTTGTCTAAATACTGCCGTGAAACGAACAACCAGCTTCTCTCCGTTTTTTCTTGCGTATGGTCTCCCCCCTCCCTACCTTCACTCACGAAGCATCTTTCTTCTCTGCACCCAACCACTTCCGGAGTCTTCTATGACGAATTTACTTCCCGTTTTGCCTACTGCCGCACCGTTGTCCACCTGAACACTGACGCCTGCCAAGCCTCCCGGAAAAGCAACTAGGACTTCAACCACCGTGCAGTGTGTTTCTTCCCTCGTGATGAAGTTTGCTGTAGACTGCAGTGAGCACCCGCGGCTTGTGCGAAAAATTCCTCAGTCGCTTTATTGGTCCGTACACTGAACTCGAACAAGCGTCCCCCGTAATCTATCGCGTTGCCCCTGCCAACCTGTCATTGACCGTCGTTGTCGTGGTATAGAGATTGTTCACGTGTCGTGCTTAAAGCGTTTCGCCCGTCGCCGTACATCGCTCTGACGTGCGCCCGGGTTGGTCGCCTTTGTCCAGGAAGCACAGTGCGCGACCTTCGTGTTCATTTGTAAATACTTATCATCAACACGCATCTTCGTCTTCGGAGGAGTGGCCGCAAATTATGCGAGTGGCAATAAAAGCTCGCTCCGTCCACAATCTCACAATAATGAGTCACTCTAACCCAAAATACTCGAGCTCCTTCAGTTGTTGCAACGCCATCTTCGCTGCCACGACGTGAGGCAACTTTGCTGTGTCTTCTGGGGCTTGGTGTGGTATTCACAAAGCATTACTTTACTGCGATCAGCAAGGCTGATGTGTGACATCTGTGGCCGCGATGAGACCATATTTAATACTTTTTGTGAGTGCCCAGCGTAGAGTTCTGAAAGACAGTCTGTGGACCGCGCGCTGGAACACTTTGATTCAAGACCGCTAACGGAGCTCAAAATTCTTGGACACTGGCCGCGGCGATCATCGGCGGTGAAGGTCTGCCAGGCCCTCCTGTGGTTCTTAAAAGTGCCTAAGTCTCCACGACAGGCTGCGAGTTTGTCGACGCCTTTTCGCCTTCTATTTTTTATCACTCCCCTTCTACCTTACATTTATATCCCCTCAACCCTCTCCCCCAGTGCAAGGTAGCAAGCTGGTTTCAACTACGATTAACCTCCCCGCCTTTCCTCCTATTCTTCCTTTTCCTCCTATTTTCGAAATTATGAGATTGCCTTCAATTTTTATCTAGCAGTTTTATCGAATTTATTTCATCAAATATTGCGGCGAGGCAAATTTAGCGTGCCAAAGACAACACACGTTATAATGATCCTTCTAGAACCTCTGAAGGTGTCATAAATCATGAAAATCGCTGCAAAATGTGTTACTTTGTGCCTTGGCTGGAAACACCCAAAAGATGCTAAATTTCTTACTTTGTGTACAGCAGCGCAGACGATGGCATTGATGCTATACATCTCAAACGCAAGGCGGCAGTCACATCCGCTAGTCGACAGAACCTCTTTTGAAGATTGGGTCATGCAAAATAGATGCTTTTCTTGCGCAACTGGATGAATTAGGCTATGCCGGACATATTTCGGAGTCGGTGTGCTCATGTGCACCTTCTATTATCCGGACTGTTCTAAGCGCAGCGGCCACATCTTTACTATCGGGGATAAGAATAACTGACACCCCCCTGTAGGTTCCCTACCATGCCGCGCTAGATGCGGCGCCACCTGTCGAAACACTCCCGGTATCGAGGTCGACGCAGTGCATTTCTACCGACACCAGTCGAGCATCGTCAGGTGGCGCCTGCATGTAGCGCGGCATGGTTGGGAACCTGCAGAGGAAATTCAGTTGTTCTTATCCTCTACAGTACCTGGGTGCTAGAGCCCTGCAGGTTGTGTGCGGCATGCATTTATGTCTAGACGCGGCTTTTGCGACCTTCAGAAATTATGAGGAAGCTCAATGCAGCTTATGCAGCTATTTCTTTCTCTACATCGAGAATTTCTCTTACCGAGCGCGTCTGGACAAGCCTAGGAGCGATCCTGTACGTCGAATAGGCAGATGCGTACCGCCTTGAGCGCCTGGCGCACGACGGCGCTACTCTCCTAAGCGTCGCGTATACGTGTGACGGCGCGGCAACAATACGCTCCAGTTGTGCAAATTCAGTTTAGGCGAAACGCCTTCCAGATACTGCAGAAGGTAGCAATAGCGCGTAAAAAGCAACGCAAAGTCTTCTGTGTAACCGTGAAGAATTGCTGTCTTTCAGGTATGACATCGGTGGTTCTGTGTAATGAAGATGTTTTTGGAAGCTCAATACAACCCGGAGGCTGTGGTTCTCAGTTTCGACGGGAGGACAAAATGTCTAACTGTAGAGCAAGCCAAGAAGGCCACGGGTGACAAAACGCTCCCGTCTACCTAGCAAGCAAAACCACTTACCACAGTTAATTTCTTGACTAAAGCATAAAGTATTTCATCTTTCCTGCACCGTCCGACATCGCCCCGCACTACCTTCGTCTTCTTCGTATGAGGGGCGTTCACCCGTGATCAGGTAGGTACAAGCACTGCCCAAGGTTTTAGGGGGGAGAAACACCGCGTTCGCGATGCGTGTTGCTCTTCTGCTGAATGCCAAGCTCTAAAATGGTTTGTCCCTGAAAGTGTAAGCCCATGAAGAGTCTCATTTTTGCATATGCTGGAAGAATTTTTTCTGCCATGAACTTTGATCGTGTCTTCTTTACACACTGGTGATGACGCTGACACTACAGTTGTTAAGTTGTGCGGCTCAATTTTGCAGGTTGATTTTAGTGTGCAGGTCTATGAACAATTCAGGTAAATGTTATTTTGTTGTGGAGACAATTCCAGAATGCAAACTTCCAATAACCAAACACCCACTCTGGCATGTCCACAATAAATCGAGCACCGAATCTAAATATATATTCCTTAGCGTCAGAAACGCAACAGCACGTCTTGAATGGGTCTTCCGGCGCCAGTACAACATCACTGGTAGTGTTCTGGGGAACAAATGAAAAGAATATGTGAAAGAAATAGCGGGATTTTTACATAATCGTTGTGGAATATAGCATTCTGAAGCTGGTGGCTAGATCCGTACTGGAAGTGGCAAAACACGGGCATATTTCATGCTGAGAACAGACCAATAAAAGCCGTATCAGCAGGTAATGCAACAAAGTGATTCAGAGTGCTCGAGTGTAGTTAATTTACGTATACCTCACAACGGTACTTGTTCAAACTAACTCAGGTAACAATCTCTACCGGTTATGCCGTGCGTGTTCTTAAAATATACAAAAGACCTTCTAGGTAGACGTTACGTAAAGCGCCTTGGCCTTCTGTCGATGTCGCCTCAGAAAAGTTGACCTTCACGTAGCCGCAGCTTGATGACTGATCAATGCCTATTAGTGAACCCTTTTCAGATCAACTACTAATGAAATGCCGTCATAAATCTGTGCACAAGATGCGTAATCTGGGCACTGGACAACTTCCATGAGGATTGGAGTAGGGACTGTTGTTCTGTCATCCGTTTTCCCCTGCTGTGTGATGCATTGTCTATCTCTGTGGCTGCAATCGCAGAAGTCGGTGCCACATGACGCAGGTTTTTTTCAGTTTTACTACATTATTTTGTCTTATCATTTATGTGTAAGTATTTTGGCATTATATTATTTGCTGCAAACAGAAAGGCACTGACGATTTCACACTATGGCCCCTGGCTGCACTCGAACTAAGCAACCGAATTAGAAACAGAACGGAACAATGCCTTATCCATCTCAGGCGATGAAAATCACATGCATTCTCGCTTGGCGCAGAAATCGCGTACGAGTAAACAGCTTTCTGTGCATATAAGCACCATCAGAAATTGTCCTTTTACGAGTTCTTCGCTTTACACTTTCAGAGTGCACTGAACACAGCACATGCAAAGCAAACAAAGAGAGGAAATGGAGAAAAATCTTTTTCCAATGCTCTCTTTTATTCTTAGAGCAGTAGTTCTCATGAATTTAACCTCTCCCTTCACCGAATGCGAGGCTCATACAGAAACACGTATTGATGAAGAACCTAATTACTTCAGCCACCAGGACGTTTACCAGGTAACCTTGACGTAAATCTTTGTTTTCATTTTTAATCGTTAATTTTCAGCTACATTTCAATCATTCTATCAAGTGAGTTTTTGTACCGTGGTATTGATAGAAATATTCTCTTATGCTTGTTTCCTGCATTACGTAGCTACAAATTGATACCGCCATACATCAGAGGTTTCATTTATTTATTTCGCTACACGACTGAAATTTTTACCGATGGATGCCTTGCAAAAATTTACCCGCAATATTCCGCGAATTTTCTGATGTTTATGGAGGTTGTATTTTGTGTTGAGGCAAAATTAGCTACGTCGCTGTGCTTTCAACCAGCAGCGTATTGTGGCGGCTTTTCGGATATTCGAGGCTCGATAATTTTTTAGGGGGTCATGCGACCATTGCAATGTGCAGTCCAAGCAGAGCGCGCGCCGCAATCATCCACTATATCGTGCTACATTTCCTGGTAATACGCTACTCTGGAAGCGTACATTTTTACAAATTCCCGGCGCACAATTTTTCTTCTTTCTTGACGGGAAACAACGCACCTTCCTTTTTTTACTCGGTCGACAACTCTGGAGCGTTGTGGCAAATTTGAGAGCCCCAGAGCTGTAGCCTGTCGTAATTCAGGCTAGAGCACCATGTCTACAGCTGACAATGGTCTCAGCTCGTGTTTCACTCCTGCAATGCGTTGCCTGCAGGTTTTCTCATCAAGAACCGCCAAGACAAATCTGCTGCCTCAGCTTTGTAATGATAAAACTTTTTTTTGGGGGGGGGGGGGTGAGGTTTCAGAACAGCAAAAGGTCTCTTTTCCACCCATTCTTTGATCTTTGCTGGAATTTGTACCTTTTATTGCTCATGTGGCCCCACATCTTCCGACAGGTACACGAGTACAATCGCGATTTTCTGTTTTCCTTTCATGTACGTACGGCTTCAAAACACTATTGCGCGAGCACACAAGAGTGAAAAACGTGAAACATAGTAAATAAAGCGAGCAAGGCCCTCTTTGCTGCGCGAACTTTTTATTACCGAAAAAAGAGGCAATTTTACTTTAAAATATAGAGCACTGATCATCAAATATTGGAAGAAAGAAAACGGTAAAATGAAGCTGGAAACTTAAACAAAAACAACAACTGCTTAGCAAATGCCTGCAGCGAATAATTCAGCGAAAAGCTGTCTCCGCAGCTCTGCTGCTGCTGTTTTCTTTTGCCAGATTGCTCTCAGAAATCGGAGTAAAAGCTTTTACAAATTTATTTCAATGTTTAGAGGGAAGGTCAAACAAAACTCCTACGACCTTGTCAAATAAACGACAATCATAAATTCAATTTGGCCAGGACAGTATTTATAATTTGTAGTTCTCCGTTACAAACCAATCAACACTGCATTATAATGCTTTAATTAAAACTTTGTACAGCGAGGTTTCACAGTTGAATTTTACAGCAAGACGTCAATAATCTTTCACAACCGGCTAAAGAAGTTCCTTTTTAAAGCAATTTTTTATGAATTCTGCCCACTGTAGCTTTGACCAGTTCAGTCAAGCTAGATCCTAAAAAATCAACAGTGACGCGATTGCAAGATGAAGAAAGAACAAAAGGGATAGAAGGAATGAAAAAACAAGTATTTCAAACAGAGCCACACATCACTGGCAAGACCTTTCGGCTTCGTCCGCTGGTGTCGGAAGTTTCAATCTTGTCTTTTTTTCTTTTTAATCTCTTTCCGCCTTGCCTGTTCCATCATACGGCTTCTTTTCTTGCAATCAGTTTATGGTTCTAATCCACTTTTTTTGTTACCTTACAACCAGCTGCTGCTCACCTCCGACACAATGCCTCTATGGTTGCCAGAAAAATAGTTTGGTCTCACAAAACAATCTGTTAGGATTTTTCGTTAGCATATGCTCACTAGGCGGCGGCTTTGCCCACGCTCCTTGCAGGACAAAGCAGCCATTACTCTAGACGCTCTCATCACCCGAAGATATCCATCTTTCATGTGGCGAGGATATTCCACTTTAGCCTGAAGCCAAGCAGCTTCACGTTCACGAATGTACCTGAATTTTCCGATTGCTTAGATTATTTCAAGTTATTTTATTCATAGATTTGTTTATTCCAGCTAATCGAAGGACCCTTTGAGTCTGAGACTTACGTGAAGGTTGGGCTATAACAAGGCGTTAATTAAACGGTGATATGTTCTCTTTTTGAAATGGACCTGGTTTTGTACGATTTGGGCTGCTTGGGATGTGTCAGCAAAAAAGAAGTAAAGGAAGGTCGTCGTGCTAGATTGAGCTGTGGAAAGGGGCTTGTAGAGATTTGTGCAGACTTCAAAACATCAAGCATGTTGAATAGGAGAGGCAGGAGAGGCATAAGAGAAATATATGTATTATGATACAAATACAGTCTCAGTTTAATGGCGCTTCTGCTTTTATGGAACGCGTATTATTCTCAATATATTTTCGGCTGCTAGAGCGCGAGAATCTTCCGTAGAAGAATAGAACGAAATCACTTTGAGGAAGTTCGAAAGAATACATTCGGTTAAGTTGAACGCAGACCAGTACTTCAAAGGCGTATTCTAAGTTTTGTCGGATGTGTGGTTTTAAGACAGTAATTTTCTGAAACGTGGAGAGGAGAAAGACTTTCGTTATGACGAAGACAACTGGGAAATCGTTTAGCGTTGTTAACTATCTGATAATATGAGTAACCCAAGTCTTCTTCTGAAAAAAACCGCTAGATCAACACTGAATATATGTGTGTGCTTAGAGGACAGTACCACATAGATAAAAAAAATCACAATAGCGCTCGCTTGGGCCGCACGACGCGAATGCGCGAGCGGTCACTGTTATGAACGACGGTCACTGATGGCATACCGAGCTATTTTTAATTCTTTTATTTGTCGTTCGTCTTCGTTCTCATATTCTAACGCCACCGCAAAAGGTAATACTCTAGATTATATACATCGATGTAATTATATATATCTGCCGCGGTGGCTGAGTGGTTATGGAGCTCGGCTGCTGACCCAAGGACGCGGGTTCTATCCAGGCTGCAGCGGCCGCATTTCGGAGAAGGCAAAATGCTTGTTGACCGTGTATTGTGCGATGGCCGTGCACGTTAAAAAAATCCAGGCGGCCGAAATTTTCCTGAGCATTCTACTACGGAGTCCACAAAAGCCTCGGTCGGCTTGCAACGTTAAGCCCCATAAACAAACAAACATCCATAGATACCTGGGAGTCCTAACCCCCTCAGGGCGCATTGGTGCAGCGGTTAGCCACTGCGATGGCAGATGTTGCCATCTTCTCATCAGTTAACTGTCACCTGCCACGGTAGGCAGTTCGCTCTCGATCTGGCGCGCAGGACTTCACCTACGCCTTAATTCTCTTTGCCACGCCATCTCCCCTTTAATGCTCATGCAATGCTAGTTTCGTTCGGATAATTTTATAACCTATTGCAGGGAACGAGGGTGGCATAGTTAGTAATTATTATCATCAGTGTCTATGAAATTACTGATCTCGTTTGAATTAATTGCTTTGAAAGGCGTTAGTGTCCACACCGTATTTTAATAAAAGACAAACATTAAACTCCGTCAAATGCATGGAAAAGAACCCCAGCGAAGTTCAAGCATCAAAACAGCATCAAACAAGCGATCTAAGATCACAAACTTGTCGTAACCGGCCTGGAAATCAATAAGAAGCTTTTGGTAATACAAAAAAAAGCAAATGTATACAATTGTAATGGTGCAGAAGGCGCGTCATTTGAGATTATATAGAGATAGCTCTTCGCCCAATACCTACAAAGAAAGAGATCCACAAGCTTTGGAATCACTTCAAATATGCCGTGCACGATTGCTTATTGTGTTTTCTACAGCAAAGCACAAAGCATTTAGGAAATACCAGAGGCTGGGCAACGTGAAACACTATCCATCTCAAACGGCAACTGCACCGTGCGTACAAGAAAAAGGCAGAAAAAAATTGAGGTGATTGCAAACTTAGGTTTTCTTGATAGAAAGTGAGCTAAAAAAAAAGCTCCATGTCTCTTATGACTAACACTCTAACCGATTACACGGCAACGTCATCGTAGAAATTTTGGCGATATAGGAGTGGTTCTAGAACTGCAGTTAAAAGTGCACTCTTCAATGGAAACACGCGCAGCGAGCCTCAACAGGTAGCAGAACAATTTAGTCACTTTTTCACGTCTGTTTTCATGCCGCTAAGAAAAAATGTTTCAGAGTTAGCTGATCAATTGCATAGCAAAAGCAACCTTAGTGTTGCAAAGAAGGTATAACGGCGTGACTTCTCAAACTGGACACCAATTAATTTCCACATCTTGATATAATACCTAATGAATTAATAAAATGCCACTGTGAATGGGTATTAAGGTTTCTGACTCTTATTTGTGATTTGTCACTGCGCGAAAGAACATTACCACACGAGTGGCTGCTGGTAAAAGTGGTGCCAGTCTTTAAAAGATGTAATAGGCTCCTTGTGAATAACTACAGTTCCATCTCGTTTACTTGAACGGCGCGTAAAATTCTGAAGCATGTGATCGCAAAGCACTTTGCAGGATAGATAAAAAACAATAACCTATGTTACGGCAAACAACACGGAATTAGGAAGAGTTTGGCAACAGTAACTTGGCTTTTTGAAACACTACAGAGTTTTGCAGCTGCAATTAACTCCAGACAGCAAATAGATACTTTATACAGCGAAGCTGTATACCTCTACCGTTGGAAGAAATTTTCGTGATGTCGCCGTCATCGAAAAAAAAATCCAGGCTAAAGAAAATTTAATAAACAGGCGTGTGAATAATGGGAACACCATCCGAGGAGTTCCGGTAAACATTAAATTTGCAGCGAGTTCAAAAGGGGTGGACATTATTCGAAGCGCTCGTGTGAAGTGCAAACCGCATAATGTATTATAACGGCGGTGGCTTAATTGGTAAAAATAATAAGGAAAATTGCAAGGAAAAAGCCTGGTGGACGCTTGAGCTGCGGGACGCGACTGCGTGTTACAGCTTTGCCAATGAGTCTACGGTATGCCATCGTCCATTCGGCGTGACGCCTTTCGCTTTGGACAATTCAGGGAAGGAAACACATCTCGGCGGACACCTGAACCACGCCGCAAAGGAAGGGATAAAGTATCGACTCAGAGAAGAAAGGAAGAAAGGGGTGCCGTAGTGAAGGGCTCCGGAATGATTTCGACGACCAAGGAATCTTTAACGCGCACTGACATCGCACAGCACACAGGCGCCTTTGCGTTTCGCCTCCATCGAAACACAGCAGCTGCGGTCGGGTTCGAACCCGGGTACACCGGAGCAGTAGCAGAGCACCTTAACCACTGAGCCACAACAACCGGTCGCCGTAAGGGAACTAATATTTCGGCGCGCGGTGCCGAGACTTAGAGCTCCGCGTTCCGGTAAACATTAGGATTTAGATGCTTTGGAAGGGGTTGACGTCATTCGAAGCCCTCGTCTGAAGTGCAAACCGAATAATGTGTGATCCAGAAGTATCTACGACGTCCACTTCGAGTATCCACACGCACAACTAGCCATTATGTAATACAGGCTTCTACACGAGGGGTTGATGCATTTAAATATTAATGTCTAGTTTTAACTATTGTTGACTGGAACAGAATCGATACCAATGTATTCACAGTGTGCTGTTCAGCTGACATGTTTCAGCAGAGATTGGAAATACTTTTTTTCTAAATATATTTGAAGTGTTCTCTTTTTTCTCTCTGTAACAGCTCACAAGGGCTTAACAGTATTGTAAATAAATAAATAAATAAATAAATAAATAAATAAATAAATAAATAAATAATAAATAAATAAATAAATAAATAATGAGGAATGTTTTATGAAATATAGTCGGATGTGTCATGCATGAAAACGACAAAACAGTAAAGGACCTACAAAGGTGGCAGCATCAGAGGTGACGCCTTCATGTTCCAGCCGGTGTTCGGAACATCGAGCACTCCTAGCTCCTCATGAAGGCCTCGATAGGGAGGGCGCATTTACGGCTGCGCATTGCACTTGGTAGGACTAGCATTGCGTTTATTAACTTTTTGCACTTTGAAATTACTGCCAGCACTGTTGACAGATGCTGTAAAATATAATAATTAGTGACCTAAATATAATTATGTATAGTTCTAATATAATTGTTTCACATTTTTGCATAGAGAAACGAGTACATGTGGCACAAAAGCATGATATGAAGAGGGGAAGTAGAGGCGGTTACTGTGTGGTTCTCTGGATTGAAAGGAATAAACTACACTATTTATTCCCTACCTCGACGTTCAGTAAGGGCTGTCCCGTATAATCTGTATGGCAATGATTAATCTACTGTTGGGGATTCTTTATTCTCAGGAAACTATAGTTGGTGACAACAAAGCAAGTTGCGAAGAACAGTTTAATTAATGCTGCATTTCATTGTTGCTCTCTTCAGGGCTTAAATGTTGTGGCAGTATGGATCTAATTGAGCCGTGCCGGCTACCTGTCAGACATTTTAGCAGAACCAGAAATCGATTTTCCTCTCGTTTTCAAAGTTTTAAGTGCTGCACTGAAGCAAATGCATTTGCTTCAGGTACTTTTTGGTATATTGAGAATATATGAATGGATTGTTTTATGATGTTGGATTCAATAAAAAAACAAGGAGGGCCAAAATTTTCTTAGTTCTTGTTTGATTATGCGATAATCGCCTTTTTGGGGCTGTTCACTGCGCGGTTTTGGCTGTATCGGAACGCGCAAATAATCATGTTATGATCATTGATTTCATTCGGTTATTACAGCGAGAGAAGGCCATCAGGGTGGATGCAAAGCAAAGACTGAATATGTTTCCTCAATGGCCTGTGTGCTTAGTAGTTCGTATAAAAGTTCCAAATGGCTCCTATGTGTGTCTGATGAAAGATGTACTGGAGGCGACACTTAACCTCCGCCTTAACTGCATGGCACGATAGTTTTAATGAGATAGCGCCCATATATGAGTTATTGGCCATTCTCGTCTTTACATTCAGAGATGCCTGGGAGTCCTCATGCCACTGCTGGCGCAGTGGTGCAGCGGTTAAGCGATGCGCAGCTTTTCTGCAATGGAAGATGCTGCCACCGGTGGCGTTTGTGCAACACAGGTCACTTTTTTTTAACCGCCCTCTACCACGGTTGTCAGTTTGCTAGAGAGAAAATGGCAAGTTGCAATGGCGCCATAAGGTCTCGTCACCTTGGTGGCGCACCTAGGTTGCTCCTCCGGACCTTGTTCGCTCGCAACGCCGACTACGACGCCGGAATTTGTGCTGAGTGCGATCCTTAATGCAGCTGCGTACAAAACTACTTTCGATATTAGCTATTCACATTTTGTGAGACAGTCGCACGCGGTACCTCCCTGCAAATAAAGTTCCCAAGGCAGATGGCTAAGGAATATGAGAATTCGCAGAGTGTAGCACGTTGCGCAATAAAGATACGAATTGGCTGCCAGAATCACGGAAAAGAAAGATTGCGTTTAAGATATTACGAGCGTGGCTCCTGTGCAGCATCCAAAGATACATGACAATTACGGATGAACTGTAACGTAGTACTAATTTAAGTTAGAAGATGCTGCGATGAGGACGCGGCAGTGCATCGACTTTCTAGGTCATCGCCACGCCTTAAGAAAGATAGGAGCGCCGACTGCGGGGTGCCGCAATGCATTCGGTAGGCGGGCCGAACGTTCCATGGCGTTCCGTTGACTCCCTGGCAGCGCTGCAACACGCTGTCGCATTCCACTCTCAAAGGCGACGCTTAAGGATCCTCTAGTTTTTGATCTTGCAGAATTAGCCATACGGAAGCGTCAGCTGTCGACGCTGACTCGAAGGTAAATGCTATGATTGAGCAGCCGCGCAGCACACCTCTCATTGCGATAGGCCAGCGCCACGAAGCTCACGGCAGTCGCGGCGCATGCCACGGTAGACGATTCTGGGATAAAGGGAAGTAAGCGGCTGGCAACACGGACACCAGAACCGCCAAAACGGTTGTATGACGGGAGCATTGTGGCAGCTCCATTGCCAAATCAAAGCGCCGCCGATCCGATGCGCTGCTAAGCTTTCTCTAATGTAGCACAATTGAACCCGTTTCATGTGGGGCGTCGGCGTTCCTCTCTTACTGCGTGTTCCGGACGAATAAGCGGCAAGTCTGTGAAAGAGGGACGAATTACAGTCATCTATCGATAGATTTCGCCAAACCTCGGATACTCTTTATAAAAATCTGATTAATCAGAGTGCGCAAGATGTCGTTTTCTCTTAAACCTTTCTTATGTTAGCGAAATTTCGGTAAAATAAATATTTATACGTTGTAGAGAGTACGCCCCGAGGGCAATAAAGTAAAAATAGCTATACTTTATTTTTAATGGGCCTTAAATGTGTGCATCATTACCTGCTACCTGCTCTGAGTTTGAAGCGAAAATTCTGTTTCGGGAGAATTCCTGAAAGGCTCTGGCAACGTGAATTAGGGGGTGTTAAATTTTCTACTTTGTTGTACTTTTTATAATTAGCCAATGGTACTAATATTGGCCTATCGTTTTAAAGACAAAGGGACTAAGCCAATGAGCAAGCTCAATTTTACCTGTCTTCAATGAACAACTTCAAATCTTCCATTTGTGAGGTTGATTGCTTTGTCTTAAGAATTGCCTTACTTCGCCTGCTTTATTCTTTCAAACCCGATGAACACCAGGTTGATGCGAAGGGCCCTGTCTTCGAATCCTCAGGGATAGCTGTTAAACGCAGAATCCTGCAATGGTTTTCTTCTCCAAGTATCACAGCACTCTAAAGTCTACCTTAAGATCAGCAACAGATTGGCGGGCCACTTTGAATTTGAATTTCTCAGGCGTATTCGTTATATGCTGCTGTTTATCATTTTGAGTTTTCTTTTCTCGAATACATTTCCCTTATTCAGTCATGATGTTGACGTTTCTTTAATTCGTCTAATGCTTCTAATAGGCAATAGTGGTTGTCACTCCGAGATGTACAATTTTTTGGTCATGCATTTTGCTCAACGTAATTGGGCATTAGCAAAATACTTTTATGACGCATGCGCAGTCACAGGAACAATGAATAAAGCAGATGGGTTGGGCAGCACCAGTTGACCACTGTAGCATGAGTGCTTAGTAAATAAAGAAGAATAGTTCGTTACCTGCTCAAAAAAATTTGGCTTGCGTTATGGATGTGTCATGCTCCCGTGCTCTCAGGCCAGAGTAGGTTACTGTGATATTCCGGCGCTTTATTTAAGAGCGCAACGTAGGAGTGATACGCTGCTCTTGCATAGTAGCTAAAAAGCGCTGTGTTAGGAGTAACCGAAGATTGCTGTCGCGGAAAAAACAGCTGGTTGGAAGGCAGGTCCAGCGTAGAAAGCGAAGCTTTCTGGTATATTAGGAGCGTCTATTGTATATCGTCGATAAGGTAAGTGCTAAGCACTGATGCTTCTCCAGACGCGCTGCAATTCATGCCACAGTAAGCTTAAACCAGAGAGCGTAGCTGTGCAAAAAGTAGCTTTTAACGCAGTGTCGATGCTATCGCGGACGTGCTGCGGAGCACATTCTTCTTCTGACACCAGCACATGCCCTTAATCTCGGCTGCTGACTGCACCTTTTCCGGCATTTCTGCGTCTGCCGTGGTGCTCCGCGTGCCGTGAGCTGCATGCCCCGCGCGGTCTCTGCTCTGAGGCGCAATAAAAAGTAAATGGGCATGTGGTCACCTTTTGCGCACTTAAATGCGTGCAATTCCAGGCACCCTTAGAGCGTGGGGGAGGGGGGGTAGCAGTCGCGGTCACAAAAGAGATGCACTCGACTCAGCGTGGCAAGCTCATCCGCAGACCAGCTACCAAGTGACAAGGGGGGAGGGGAGGTCGTTTGGTGCCCAGCTTTCACCGGTCACAAGCCAGAGATTGGGTCGGAGTCAAAGGTTCAAGAAGACAAAACAAAGTTTCAACAGCAAAGAGGTGATACAGAGGATTTCAGGATCACTCGTGCGAGCACACAAAAAGTGAGTTCCAATGCATTGCAACTCATGCAAAATAATAATCGAGAGAGATTACAATACAAGTAAAGCCTTGCACCTAAAGTGCACTAACACACAGAGAGACAAACAAACAATACACAATTTGTTAACCGGGCCCTTCGACAGTCCGACGACCTGAGGAGCACGACGGAGCCGACCTGCAGGTGTGCGCACGCTGCCTCGCAGGTCCGTGGCTGGGCTAGTGGTGGTCTCCTGGGAGAGTAGAGCGGACGCGCCTCTCTGAAGGTTAAACGGCGGCTCGGGCTACCAGACAGCGGTCCACGCTGTCATTTATAGGCGCGGTCCGCGTGTCTTCCTTCTTCGCGCCAAGGTAGGCGCGCACATGCATGCATTATGAAGTGCACAATGTCCTTCTCGCGCCAGGCGCGCGACCCCATTGGTCAAGCGCGGAAACCGGTTTCGAAAACTTTCTGGGTCTTTCTCGCGATGCGAAGCCGCAAGCCCGAGAGCGAAGGGGAGAGGGTGTCACTTAGCATGGTCAAAGCTACACCCTCTTCGTCGACATTGAGTAGAAATAACTCAGACATTCTCGAAAAATCGGCGACACGCGCGTGCATGTTTCCTTTGGCGCCGCGCCGGCTAGCAGAGTGTACAGGGCAGCTTCACACACAAGGTTACGCGCTGTCTGGGGTCCTTCTCTCCTGATCGTTTTATTTGCGGTGCGCGCGGACGCGATTGCTTCAGCGCTGCGCCGTTTTTTTTTTTCATAAACGCACGGAATTTTGTGAAACAGTGCCCCGAGTAACGTGCGGCCTTGTCGTGTGGTCTTAATGCCACATCTTCGCCAGCACCGTAGCTCAACCAGTAAGCAAACCATTAGCAGGCTCACGTCATCCAGCCTCCGTTATGAGCCGCCAATATGAAGTGGCCCAGAGAGCGCGAGGAGTACTCGTGCTTATTTTTGATAATCTGAACTACTCGGTGTGAGCACAGGACAATCTAAAAAAAGCAAGATTTCTAGGCAATAAATATGTAGACAATTCCTATCATTACTTGCACAACAGTATCAGGCACCATGCCAGATTCCTGACAATTAAAAGCGATGTCCAAGAAAGCTGGAATCCAGAGACGTGCTTTGGTATGAACAATGATCCATAACAGCGCGACAGACGGGACAAAGAAGAGGAGAAGTGTTCTTCACAGCGAAAACCCATAAGCCTGAATGGCCGTTCCGCGTAATAGTCTCCGAAATTGGAACATGGCAGCAGCATGTGGCAAAATTCCTGCAGCAGAAACTGAATGTTTTGTCGATTGATGATCCTTTTAGAATAAATCGCTCGGACGATATGATTGAATTCTTGAAATGCAACTACAATAAGAAGCTCCGTGGATTTTCAGTCGATGTAAAGGATCTTTTTTACACCTTGCCTCAAGCAGAAATTCTGTCATCTGTAAGTGACCTCATTGACCAACATGGTGCTATAGCGTTTCAAAATGAGTGCGGAATTTCCACTGGCGGCTTCCTCGAATTGCTTTCACTCTATCTTGTCTCGACGTTTGCCGAATGGGAAGGCGAGGGTTTTATTCAAAAAGAGGGAATTTGTATTGGTTCGTGTTTAGCACCCTTTCTCAGCGATGTGTTTCTAGCTGCACGCGACAGAATGTTGAAAGAGCGTTTTGACAGGTCCAGTGTTTGTCGTATTTTTAGATTTGTGGACGACTACTTCGTGTTTTTAGACTGTGACAACCTCGATTTCGAGCAGCAATCGCATGACGTGTTATCGGTATTCTCAGAATGCCTTAATCCTTTGATTTTAACACTCGAAGTACCATCGAATGGTTTTTTTAGGTTTTTAGATCTTTCGCTTCATTTCACTCCATCTCATGTTTGTTGGGCTTTTGAGCCCCGTGGTGCAAAGCCAACCTTGCCTTTTTCATCAGCTCATTCAATGCTGGTGAAGAGAGCGATCGCTTTTTCTGTCCTTTACAACGCTGTAATGAAATCTTGTGCGCACAGGTTGGAGCGCAGCTTCTGCAACCAACTTAACCGCCTGTCAAAGGCTGGCTACCATGCAGACGTTTTGGGTTCTGTTGCAGAAAAACTGAAGAAAAAGGTCGGACTGGATAAGATAGGTGAAGCGAGACAGGAGGAAAAGAAAAGAAAGATTGCCGTAGTACCGTATCTGCACCAAGTCTCGCATAACTTGAAAAGAATTGGGAAACATGCTTGTGTCGAAGTTGTCTTCTCGGCGCATAAGCGACTGTCTAGCATGGTCAAAAAAGTAAATTCAGTAGGAAGGGAACCACGCAGCTGCTTGATAAGGCACGCGAAACAATTCTTGCCTTGCCGGGAAGGGGTCATCTACTCTCTACCCCTGTCATGTGGCGAATGTTACATCGGCCAAACTGGCCGATGTGTTAACGAAAGGATAAAGGAGCACCAATATAATGTCTCTCGTGTCGCTATCACAGGCCACGTAGCAAAACATTGCAGAAACTGCAAAGACAACGAAGATGGCGATGACGAGGAAGACAACGACGACTCAAAAACTTGTTTTCCCCTTTACAAGGAATGCTCTGTATTAGGTAAGAACCGCGACTCGCTAACCAGGGAAATAATAGAAGCCCACCTGATAGCTAGGACTTCAGATCAGTGTATCAGCACTCCCTCTGTAGCCTTGTCGGATAAGGAAACCCGCTACCTTGATTGTAAATGAAAACTCGTGCCTGCTGTAGGGGTGATATTTTGCACTGATGACTCTTGTATGTTGACACCTGCCTGATGAACTGGCGTTGTTTTGATATCACGCAAGTCAAGCGTGCTTGTATTCTTTTCCCGGCCACCAGGCCAGTATTTATACTGGCTGGCAGCCAATAAACGTTTTAGTTGTGAGTCAGCGCTGTGTGTTGTGTCTCCTCTTCTTTGTCCCGTCTGTCGCGCTGTTATGGATCATCGTCAGCACCAACTCGCCCAACAACTGGTTTTGGTATGAACAAAAACATATTACTGATCGATATACGAAAAAAATCAATACATTCAAAAGGAAAACTTCTAGAAACTATGGCTTTCAATGTTTCAGCTGCTCTAGGGTGTCCAGAATTTAACGAAATTATTTTATCAAAAAATGATAGGAGTTCGCGGATAGCGTCCTCTTTTCCTGCATCGTTTAGAGCGCTACACATTGCTAAAGCGCCGCAGCACGCTCAATCCATGTGATAGAGACATTAATCACAAAAGGAAAATGTTTAATAAGTCAGGATTTTATTCCTAAAAATTAATGCTCATCTTGCAGCACGAAGCGACAAAATCTAAAGTTCTATGAAACCAAAAGCTCCATTTCCAACCTACAGTGCTCCTTTTCTCCGCGATTAATTTTATCTCAACAGCTGACCGAGGTGATTTTCACCCCGGCATCTCTTTCCATATCTCAAAATCTTTGACACCTATTTGAACGTATAAATAAAATGTAATCACCAATCAGTGAGGAGTTGCGCACATTGTAAGGAAAAGAAATTAAACCAGTAAAAATTTCACTGCGTGAAACAATTTCTTCGCCAATCTGTGAAACAAGCACTTTGCATGTTTGCAGCGTTTTATTTGATGTTACAACACGCTCTCATCATGCAGGTAAAAATATATTAGACTCAAGAAACTTAGTTTTAGAGTAGAATCAATGTATAGGAGGTCTTTGTGCAGGTACACCGAATAGTATAGAGATAAATTACCAGAAATTTGAGAGCAATGAAAGAAAAATTGCAGTGCTTATTCTGCGGATCACAGGCGCGTGCTACCATCTTCCCTGCCCAAAAAATATCGCACAGGATGACGTGTGAAAAGGAATCTTTTGCTCAGGAACGAGAATTTCAAAACTCCCAATTAGAAGACATTCAAGTTAACCAAGTGCCAAAGGGAAATCGAGAACGTAGAACTCTATTTTATACCCTCCAAAGCTGTGAGGATGGTTTTTGAGATCTTTTTCTGCCTGTGGCAATATATGTTTTGGAAGTATCGAATTTGTAACTGATTCAATAATTACCTATGATCGCCAATATGTCCAAATCGTAATGCTTAGAACTGCGATCTCTTATTGCATGTTCATATGTTGTTCAGTGTGTTAAGTTCGGTCCAATGTATTTCATTACGGTGACGAAAGTAATATCTGGTTTTCAGAATTATTTCTCTACTTAGGTGTTTCAACTATGGGTTTTAGCACAATATACAGTTCTGGATAACTTCTCCCGGAATTTTTCATTATTTTTGCAGGCATTCAAGGGCATAACCGACCTAAACGACTTTTATTGGCTTTACGGCTTCAACTACAACAGCAGCCACACTATGGGAAAGAAATGTGTCTATTTTAACATCGAAGGACTATCTGAACATGGCATGAATTACTCTAGTCACTTCATCAAGGCAGGTAAAAAGTACGTGAAGAGACTATGCAATACTAACAAAATTATTCCCCTTTTTTCCTGACCAATGCAACAAAGTGTCTTTGTTAACAACATTGTTTGTTTCAATGTTTCTGGTTAAAGCGTACGTGATTTTTTCTAAAGTCTCTTTTGCGAAATCAGGCCTCAGCTGAAGTCATTTCTTCAAGACACTTAACGTGTTTCAGTAAGAAGCCTCCGACATGGTTTTGCATTCGAAAAAAGATTATCAGGGCTTAATATAGGCCGTTGTGACAGTCAGTGATAACTATCTCAAGCATGCGCTTCCTGAAGGTCGGTGGAAACAAAATTCTGAGCATCTTGCGCCCTCTTTCGACAAAGCAAATTTGTTTGCCCATACCGCTCGCAACCATGGCGGCAATGTGATGGCCTTGATGTGACAGCACTGTAGCGTTACATTTCGCTTGACCATCATTTCGCTTGACTTTTCATTCAAGGGCGACTGTCCAATAATTTTGCTCCCATATTTTTCTTTGTACTTTTCCTGTGCTTGTTAGTCCCGGCGCATAGTTTACTTTAAATATTCGGTCCTACGCCATGTTTATTTTTTTCTCCGTTTTATGATAATCCTGCGCCCGTTTAGCGTTCACCTCGGTTAAGTAACACAGAGGACGAAGTCAAACGGAACTATATCGATAGATAACGGCATACTGCCACAAAACTGTCTCTCTTTAAAAAATGGCTGTGGTCTAGTTGTGGTCAACCCTAGTTGAATTGCGAAAGCTTTGTTTCCTCGGTACGTAGTCTACGCGGCGTCTCATTCCGACGCTCTCGAAAACTCAAACCAGTCTCTTCCGCAGTTGAAGAGTCACTCCGGGACGTGGCACGATTTCTTCAAGCCGCATCATCGTTACGACGCTTCTCGAGTCGTGCAGCGCGTTCTTCTGCCGTCTCCTGGGCGCGTTGTCTCTTCCTCGCTTCGTTCTTTCCTTGTTGCCTTTCTTTCGCGCTCTTCATGACTGCTAGAAGCCACGAGACGAAGTACATATATATCTTCCACCGCGAGGCGACACATCCTCTCCCTGTATCCCAGCGGAGCACAACTGGTGGAGCAAGCGGCTACGGCAGCGGCTTCGACGGCGGTGCCATCTGTTGGAGCGCGGCTGCGGTGTTGCTAGGCAACGGCGGCTCAAGGTCGCTCGTGGGCCACAGCATACGGCTGAAGTGCTAATACGGGAGGAGCCGAGCTGGCTGGCGTAGTGTGGTTTTCGCAACAATAATGGACCTTTTGCAAGCTAGAAAAGGCAAAAATAGAATTAATGTCGTCATCACTGCCCGATTTCGCAAGGAAACAACGAGTTGACACCCAGTTTGCGAGCGTATCCTAGGTACAATGCTACATCGTCATGCCTTTAAAAACAGCGCAATGGAGGCCTTCTTGCCGAACATGACACGAGGTTTCTAACATCAATTTTAACTTCCTGAATGCGTTTTTTGTTTTGCTGCAGGACAAGCCATAAGGTTGCAGGAATGAGGTAGAAAATTAAGTTTTCCTATGACAAATATTTGAGCAAAGGGGTTCACAATGCCCAATAAGCGTGTGTAGTAGAGCACGATACGACTCTAACGGTTTTCTCAATACTCTTTATCTCGAATTGGCGAAGAAACTGAATTTACGCAAACAGCGTATACTGAGCTTCATTATGCTTCTTACAATTATTCACGTAAGAACATCGAAGCTTAACGCTGTTCTTTTTCAAACAATTATGATACTTTTAATCTGATTACTAATTTTTCGAATAAAATTTTAAACTTGCATCAGTAAAAGTTCTCTTACTTGTTCACCAGAGTTTCTTCTGTTTCCAGCCCTAAACTTTAAATAATGTTTTTTCGCCGGTTTCAAATAAACTTTTCTATACTTCAGGCAAGTTCTTTTTGCCGCTTACAAAAACAAACTTTTCAATAAAATATATTATTACTGATTACTCCGAATGCTTTTTTTTGCTTATATCCTGCATTAATTAAAATCTGACACAACGTTAGGTGACATTCCTGTCGGGGGCGCAGACGCTTTTTTCTAAGGTATATTAAAGCAGTAATTTGGAGAACTCTCGTTAAGCGCTTAGTGAAGCAATGAGTATACTAAAAGGAACATGGGTCATATGTTGTACTTCATTTCCTTGAACGGTAATGTGAAGCTGTTTGTGGCTTGTTGCCCCATCTTCCTTAGCTTGTTGCCTTAGGCAGATGTGTGAAAACTTGCTCTTCCTATCAGGATACAATGCATCTGGTTCCGTCTCACATGCACCGCATTTCATGTGCTACTTTGCTCGAGACCACTGGATATTAGAGATAATATCCTCCACAGACAATTGTACCGGAAAGCAAACGAAGTCAGGGATCGCAATGACTAACAGACAGCACCAGTCTGCCCAGAACTACCTACTAAAGAGGAAACACTTTTTCCTCTGATATGTGATCTCAACTCTTTTAGAAGAAAATAATTTTTCGAACCATTTTCTGTGTTTCACAAGTACAAGGCCCTTATGCAAATTAAAGCATGCCCCCCAAAAAAGCAAGTAGGAGCAGTGTCCATCATTTTCAAATACCTTCAAGCGAACATTGGAGCGCTCAATTTAGAGGTACGTTCCCCTGGAATAGGAGCAAAACCTCAAATACGATCTCTGAGTTAATTTGGCCTATGGTTTGTCCTGTATATCAAACTATTTTGCCGTGCACTTGAATAGACCATCTCGGCAGAAAGCTGCTCGCGTTTTTCTGTGCAGGGGCCCTCGAAGACTGACGAATGCGTTTTTCGAATAACGCAGCGTGCTTGACGCACTGTTTAGAGATGACAGATTCGCACCAACAAGCGCATGCCAAGGCTGCCTACAGTTAGCTGGGAAGCAAGTGAAGTAACAACGTTGTGATGCGTGTCTATGTTGTAGGCATCTGCCATACTAAGTGCCTCCCACTAAAGCGGAAGACAAAAGCGAATTTCTTTTCTGAAGGCATAACAGTCTAGAGCTGTCTACACGCACATACATTATGCTCTTTTGTGCGTGATCACACAGGCATTGAGCAGGTGCTCTAAATAGATAGATTCGGGTGGCCAGCTTACATTAAGAATAGGTACAATAACAGTCAAAATAATACAACACTCTATATAAAGTTCAGGGTCCGGCGGAATCTCGTCTAGCGAGGAATGTTCATATTGATTTGTTAAAAAAATATTTTCGCCAAAGATGCAGAAAAAAACAAAAGGGGATCCACGTTTCGATGCCCGTACGGCTGCTTTGATCAGAATGAAGCGAAGAACAAGACGGTAGCTATATATGGGTAATTTTT
Source organism: Amblyomma americanum (assembly GCA_030143305.2). NCBI lineage: Eukaryota > Metazoa > Arthropoda > Arachnida > Ixodida > Ixodidae > Amblyomma > Amblyomma americanum. The sequence goes on along the minus strand of JARKHS020013940.1, from coordinate 48,080 downwards.
TTAAAAGAACGCAGGTTGCTTCGGGTCCGGTTAATCGTACGTGGTGTTTATTGAATGTACGGTAAATCTATGAGCTAGACTTTTAGCAGCCATAATTCCTTCGAAATTGCGAGCGCCGCGTCCTAATCGATGTCATGGTCATTTTCGTGATGATGACATCATTTTGATGCTGCTTAAGTTAATAGGGTCCTTCTCCCCTTTCTTTTTTTCTACATCTTTGACGACTGAATGTTTTTTTTTTTTGACATGTCGGCACAGTCCATGTACTCCCACGTTACGATAGAAAGCCTGCTTACACAAATGATTACACTACTTAGGCTGCTGGGCTGACAATACACCGCTTAAAATGCTATTTCACTACGTAAGAAGCTCTAAATGTATACTCCCTTAATGATCATGCCACGATTACAGAGGTGAAACCGACGCGGGAGAGATTAAACTTGCGCTAAGACACTGGGCGCCACCTAGCGTTCCAAACACATGTACCTTCTCGTTCCCCTGAATACAATAAGTATCAACGATGCAATTCAACTATGGTTTAGAAATTTTTTGTAGGAAAAAATTGCTAAGCCTTCTAATTCTAAGGTATCTGGGAATCTAGACTATTGCGAAGGACATAGACATTGCTACCAAGTGCGGTTTCAGTAACGCTTACAAACAAATTTGTGTTCTCGTTCGTAGGAATGTGAGAGGAGCATTAGGCACAGTGGCACGTTCACAGGCCCGACTCACGTGTCGTGCTGCACTACTAAAATGATTACACAATTTAATTTATAAATAGTAAGCCAAATTTATAAGACGTCTTGAACTTTTTTATGGCCATGTTTTTCAGATAGGATGCATTTTTTTGTGATTTCAAATATAAATTCTGTGCTCCAGGAAGCAACATGTTTTTTTACTTTGGACGCGGGAATTTTCGAATATATGGATAGTGTGCTTGCTTCAACAAACGATGGTTACCTTTTACCATGGCTGTCTGTTTGTTCAAGACGGTTCCAGATGAACATGTAATGCTTTTATCGGTAAATGCACGGCAACACCATCATTAGGAATTTGATTCGATATAAAAATGATGTATAATTTTAAGATTCGTGTTTGAAAATTCAGTTATATGCAGGCCTAAAATTTGAACATAAAAGTGAAGGCTAGCAGGGCGCTTTAGCTTATCTCACTTCAAGTTCCAAATTTAACGCCCGGTTCTTGTTTGGTGTTAGTCTAAACAACGCGGCGTCGAACTAGCAGGGAGCATTGACGAAACAAGTTATTCAATGCGCATAAGTAAGACACAATGCCCAAAACTTGACATCGCATCTTTGCCGCGGTTCTTTTCATACTCGGTTTGTAATACACTTTTTCTGTCGCCCTGTTATCTATGTTCGTCGTAACGATTCAATGCACATCAACGCTATGATTTTTTCTCATTTTTCGCGTTCTACGGGCGAAATTAAGAAGCGCTTGTCTGTGGATATTTATTTTGTTTTCTATAAAACAAAAAATGAATTTTTTTCAGAGGAACAATACCATACACCGGAACCTTTTTATTTTCAAATGCTGGAATTTATAACGGAAAACGGAAACGAGAAAAGTTTAACACCCTACATGCCGAAATAAGAAGAGAAGGTATGAAAATTGTCAAGAGCGGCTTTTTTGGCGCTTTTTAATTGCTTTCCTGGCTTTCATTCTGTGCGTAAAATCATCATGGCCTTAGAAAAAGACCTGCATTCTAGCCTACGCTGAATACCGCATCCACGTCTGGCGACAGCCGTTTGTTTAGAGCTCTGTTTTGCCATGAAGCAGTGTTCATCTGATGCGGATGTTCTGTGTAGTCGACACCAATCAGCTTCTCGCTTGGATGCATACACGGCAAGATCTTTTCTGCAGCGACTTTTTTATTGTTGAGCGTGGTGGCGGGCAAGAGCTTCTGTCCCGCCCATAAAAAAAGGAGTAGTAACTTGGCTAGTGCAGCAGCGTGGTGCTGCTGTTTGCGTCTTGCTGCTGCTTTCTGTTTCTTGCTGCTGCGGCTTGCTGCGGGTGAATATTGCTTACTAATTTTTTCGCTTGCAATTCATAAACATCATTTTTCTTGCAATGCCTGCATGCATTGGTTTGTAATTTTTTGTGAAAATCTTATAACCTAGAGTGTCTGTCGCTCGAGAAACACTTTGTAGGAGTATGCGTTTACTTCTACCGTTCCTCAAGTAATTAACTTAATAAAAGACTCTGGTCAAAGACATTTTTGTTAACCTTAAATCATTCCAGGTTCTTAGTAACGCGGAGAAAGAATTAAAGTTATTTCAATGCAAGGGGCAAACAGAAGTTTTTCGCACCTAGTGTCCTCTAGGTGAATTTAAGGTACAGAGTAAAAAGTAGAGCATTTTCTTGTGCACCATTCTGTACCTCGTCTTAAATTTGCAATCTTACTGCAGTCTCAATGTGCGATGTCAGTGTACGTTAAAGATCCCCAGGTGGTCAAAATTTTTCCGGAGCCATCCACTACTGCACTTCTTTCTTCCTTTCTTCTTTCACTCCCCCCTTTATCCCTTCCCTTACGGCGCGATTCAGGTGTCCAACGATATATGATACAGATACTGGGCTATTTCTTTTCCCCCAAAACCAATTATTATTATTATTATCAATCTTACTGCACCAACAAGTAACAACTACCAATAGCTCGCACAGTACAGGCCACAAAGAGAACATTAAGGTAACGTCGCCTTACTCTGTCGTAATCTAGTACAGTACGGTAAACTTGCTATCTGGTTTCAAGTCATGTACAGGGAAATGCTCTAGAGACGTGTTTTGACGCATATAGTTTCACCCACGTTCTGTCAGGTGTTCTTTTGCGTACCAGAATGCACTATTGTGTGCAGATCCACGTAGAAGTAACTTCACGCCACTGAAAACAAGTTTTGAACACAATTAATTTTTTAGGCGCGAGCCAGCTGTCTGCTTTTATTGGATCGCACACCAGCGCCGGTGCTGGACAGTAATAGGGGTCACCTGGCCCCAAGAGATCTTAAACAATGTCATTGCAAACACAGTGTACACCGCGTACATACATCACGAGTGGACTCCTGCCACACAAAAAACCTTCTGTGCAACAGATGCACGCACTGAAAAGAACACTGGAGGGCATATTAACCACATTCGATATGGAATTTTCTGTCTTTCTAGCAAGGGAGCTACAAAATTCAGCTCACATGCTATGAAGAAACGCCCACCCTAGGACTCCATATACGGTCGAGCACCGCCGGACAAAATGGCAACGCGCCGTACCATCTTGAGAATAGTGTAAAAGACTTCCATTGACTTACAACGCGCAGCTACGAAGGCTACGAAAATGACCTGCTAGAAGTTGCTTCTGCACCTACAGCCCGATCTCTCCTAATATGCAAGCAGCGGCTGAGAGGCATTCATCCATTTTAATATTGGTTTCATTCATTTATTTATTTGCAGGCACCTCTCAGTGTAGAAAGATTCAGCTATGCGTGGAATCAGTCATATGCATGTTATTTCTAACATTATTTATGTTTCGCAATGAGGACACTGTTTCACAGTCATCTGTTTGTCTACAGAAAGATAATCACTTTAGTAATGTCTTGTACTTACACGGCTCTATTGCAGAAGACCGATGGCCAATGAATTACAGGCTGATATTTTCAGATTATGCGAAATGCTCAGTTTTTCGTGTACTCGCAATAAATGATGGTACGTATGCAAAGAAGCCTTAGAATTTCGTTTAAAAATCTTTGCCACTTTTCTTCTATTTTTATAACCATGTTCTTGTGATGAGTTGTCTTTTACACATTTGCTATGTCTTAATTTGTTTTTCAGTAGTATTAAATTTATCTTCATAGTGTACATGGCCCTCAAGTTAACAGCATCAGTAGGCGTCAAGCTGTCTTCAGAGAGCATATGCTTTTTGTAGCTGCATTGAAAATGTAAGGGTGTGGCCATCTATTGTCTCATACAGCGACACAATATTATGCACATGAAAAGAAACTTATTTATTAGCACCGTAAAGACAGATAATAATACCTTGGTGGCGCGATGAATTAGGGACAAACGTGTGAAAGTAACCCTCTAAATATATCCTACTAGCCATGCAGATCTTTAAAAATGGCGAAATGAAATGTACTGAACATGATAAAAAGATCTCGCACAGTGTCTAGTTAGGGCACCTATGTTCCACTTCTTTTTTGTTTTTGACTCATTGTACGGGCTGCGGACTCAATGTCAGCAAGCGTTGTACATAGAGATGAAGATGCACTAGCACAGGTTTTCTATCGGTGGCATAGAAAACGCTTATAGCTTGAACCCCGGAGCTTAAACGCTCTTTGCTTTAAACTCTTTACAAGTGTTATTCCTACAAAATCATTCTGCAGAGTTCTTATATTTCTGAACCTAATGACAGCTTTCGGTTGGCGTCAGAAGCTTCTTACCAATCCTCACCCGACAAGAAGTAATTGCAATTGCGCTAAACATAATCAGTTTGGACAGCATTACAGTCTAAGTGATAAATGCGGCAACATATTTACACAACACTCGTTAGAGCAAGTTTCGAAGCCATATTTATATAACTGAGAGGTTAATACCTTTTAAAATTATCTGCTAAATGCATTATCCACAGTCAATATATTCTAAGGCAAAGTGGGAATATATACAATAAACAGATATGATGACGGCATCTACAAAAATTCGGCCAAAAAATTTCAGGAGCTTAATTTTTACATTGCTGTGAAACAGAGAGAAATATTTTACGCTTTCTAAACTGGGATGCTTAGAATTTTTAACAAAACATTGCTAGCCTTCAACCTAATACTATAACATTTACTCGTTTACTGGTGGACGATACATAAAAAGAACGATATCTGGTTTCTTATATCCAAAAGCCAATTTTAGGGCGGCTGGAACGCGCTTGGAGTATTCATTTTTATTCATGACTTCACCACACGTTTTCTGTTGCAGGACATGGATGCATGGTGCTTGTTGGCGATTCCGCTGCGCGCAGTGGTATACCCGAAAAGTGTGAAAATATGTACAAGAATGCATGCGACCGGGAAAAAGATAGGCTTCACGAAATATTCACCAATGATTGCACACGCGTTGGTCTTTTATAAGTAAAGCCTGTTTTTGTTTTGCCTCGAAAGCTTTTCACTGCGTCCGCAATTACGATTGGGCATCTCTCCTACTGATCTCCATCACGTAGCTGGACGCTGCTTTCACGCCTTCCGAAGGAGACGCTATTGTAGCCATCGGACGTTGGGCGGCATGTCCCGGGAGTCCGGTGTCTTCTGCGCATTTGAAAGCAAAGAGTCGTGTCTTTAGCCCTTCCGCCATAAGATGTTCGCGTTTTTTTTTCGTGTAACGTCTACTGTAATATCAAAGGAATAAGTAAGCTCAACGCAATAAATGTGAGCATTTTTTGGGAAACCCTGGAATTTCAGAGAAACCGAAGAAAACAGGCCGTAGAAATTTTGACGATATAATAGTGGTTCTAAAAATGCGGTAAAAAGTGCACGCTTGAATGTAAATGCGCACAGTGAGCCTCAACAGGTAGCAGAACCATTTAGTATGTTTTCACGTCTGTTTTCATGCTGCAAACAAAAAATGTTTCAGAGTTAACTGATCAATCACATAGTAAAAGCAACATTATTGTTGCAAAAGACGGTATAATGGCACTACTTCTCAAATTAAACGCCAAGAAATCGCCAGGTCTTGATATAGTACCTAATGAATTCCTCAAACGCTACCGTGAATGGGTTTATAGGTTTCTGACTTTTATTTCTTATTTTTGACCGCGAAGGAAGATTACCACACGAGTGGCTGCTGATAAGAGTGATGCCAGTCTTTAAAAGATGTAATAAGCTGCGTGTGAACAACTACAGTCCCATATCATTAGTTGCACGGTGGGTAAAATTCTGAAGCTTTGATTACAAAGCCCTTACTAGGATATATAAAAACAATAACCTATATATATATATATAACGCAACACGGAGTTAGGAAAGTTTTGTCAACAGTAACTCAGATTTTCGAAGCGCTACATAGCTTTGCAGCTGCAATTAACTCCAGACAGCAAATAGATGTTTTGTTGTAGCAAAGCTGTACACCTCTACCGTCCAAGGAAATTTTCTTGATGTCGTCGTCGTGATAAAAAAAAAGTCCAGGCTGAAGACATACCAATAAACAGGGTTGTGAACAATGGGAACACCATCCTACGCGTTCCGGTAAACATTAGATTAGCAGCTGGTTCCAAAGGGGTTGACATCATTCGAAGCCCTCGTATGAAGTGCAAACCGCATAATGTATTATAAAGGTGGTGGCATAATTGGGAAAAACAATAAAAAATAGAAAAAAGAGGCGGATTCTTGAGCTTCGTCTTTTAAGAGCGAGATGCGACAGCGTGTTACAGCTTTGGCAAATGAGTCCACGGTACGCCATCGTCCATTTGGAGCGACTGCTTGCCCTTTGGACAATTCAGGGAAGGAAACAGACCTCGGCGGACATCTGAACGGCGTCGTAAAGGAAGGGATAAAGGAGGGACCGAGAGAAGAAAGGTGGACAGAGGTGCCGTAGCGAAGGGCTGCGGAATAATTTCGACAACCAAGGAATCTTTAACGCGCACTGACATTGCACCGGACACGGCCGCCGCGGTCGTGTTCGAACTCGGATACTCCGGATCAGTAGTCGAGCACCTTAACCACTGAGCCACAGCAACGGGTCGCCATAATGGAACTAATATTTCTGGCACGCGGTGTCGCGATTTAATACTACGAGTTCCGGTGAACATAAGGCTTTAGCTGCTTGGAAGCTGTTGACGTCATTTTAAAACCTCGTGTGAAGTGCAAACCGAATAATGTGTGATCCAGAAGTATCTACTGCGTCCACTTCGAGTATCCGCACGTACAAGTCACCCTTATGCCATACAGCCTTATACACCAAGGGTTGATACATTTAAATATTCATGTCTAGTTCGAACCATTGTTGACTGGAACCGACGCGATACCAGTGTGTTCACCGTGTGCCGTCACCTGACTTGTTCCAGAAGAGATTGTAAATGCTTTTTCTAAACACATTTGAAGTGTTGTTCTATTTTTTTTTCACTCTGTAACAGCTCGCAAAGGCTTAATAGTATTGTAAAAAAATAAAATAATTAAATAAATAACTTAGGAATGTTTTATCAAATATTGTCGGCTGTGTCATCCATGAACACAATAATACAGCAAACGACCTACAGCGGCGGCAGCTCTGAAATGTGAAGCCTCCATGTTCCAGCCGGTCTTCGGAACGTCGCAGGCTCCAAGCTGATCAGAGAGGCCTCGATAGGGGGGGGGGGGGGGGGGGGGCGCATTTACTGCTGCGGACAGCACTTGGTAGAACTAGCACTGAGGTTGGTAATTTTTTCAGTCTGAAATTAATGCCAGCACTGTTGACAGATGCTGTGAAATAAAATGATTAGTGACCTAAATATAATTATGTAGTTCTCTAATAAAATGGTTTCACATTTTCGCGTGGAAAAACGAGTACATGCGGCACAAAAGCATGATTTGAAGAGGGGACTGTAGAGGCGGTTACTGTGCGGTTCCCTGGATGAAAAGTAATGAAGCCACTAAATTTATTTCCATACCACGACGCTCAGTAAGGGCTAGCCCCGTGTAATCTGTTATGGCAATGATTAATCCAATGTTGGGGATTCTTTATTCTCAGGAAACTATAGTTGGTGGCTACACAGCAAGTTGCGAGAACTGTTTAATAAATTCATTTCAATGTTGCTGCTTCAGGGCTTAAAATATCGTGGCAGTATGGATCTAATTGAGCCGCGCCGGCCACCAGTCAGACATTTCAGCAGAACCAGAACTCGATTTTCCTCTCGTTTTCAAAGATTTAAGTGCAGCACTGAAGCACATACATGTGTTTCGGCCAGTTTTTGTAATGGTGAAAATATATGAATGGACTGTTTCGTGGAATTTAGGTTTGATAAAAAAAAAATAGACAGGCCCGAATATTTCTTATTGCTTGTACGACAATGCGATAAACGCTGTTATTGTGGCTGTTCAGTGCGCGCTTTTGGTTGCATCGGAACGCGCAAATAATTATGTTATGATCATTGATTTCCTTCGGTTATTACAGGGAGAAGAGGCCGTCAGGGTGGATCGAAAGCACAATACTGAATATGTTTCCTCCACGGCTTGTGTGCTTAGTTGTTCGTATAAAAGCTTGAAATGACTCCTATGTTAGTGCCTGATGTAAGAAATATTGGAGGCGACACTTAACCTCCGCCTTAACTGCATGACGCGACAGTTTTAATGAGACAAGGCCGATATATGAGTTATTGGCCATTCTCGCCTTTACATTGAGAGAATGCCTGGGAGTCCTCATGCCACTGCTCGCGCAGTGGCGCAGCGGTTAAGCGGTGCGCAGCTTTCCTGCGTGGCAGATGCTGCCACCGGTGGCGTTTGTGCAACACAGGACACCTTTTTGTAACCGCCCTCTACCACGGTGGACAGTTTGCTAGAGAGAAAATGGCAAGATGCGATGGCGCCATAAGGTCTCGTCACCTTGGTGGCGCACCTTAGGTTGCTCCTCCGGGCATTCTTCGCTCGCAACGCCGACTACGACGCCAGGAATTAGCGCCGAACGGGATCCTTAACGGAACTGCGTAGAAAATTGCTTTCGATATTAGCTATTACATATAATTGGACAGTCGCACGGGGTACAGCCCGACTAAAAAATTACCCAAGGATTAGGAGAATTCGCCGAGTGTAGCGCGTTTCGCAATAGAGATACTAATGATCTGTCGGAATCTGGTGAAGAAAAGTTTGCTCCTAAGATATTACGAGGGTGGGCTGCTCTGCAGCAATCAAATATACTTCACAATGATAGGATGAACTGTAACGTGGTACTAATTGAAGTTAGAAGATGCTGCGTCGAGGACGCGGTAGTGCACCTACCTTCTTGGTCATCGCCACGCCTTAAGAAAGATAGGAGCGCCGACTGCGGGGTGCCGCAATGCATTCGGTAGGCGGGCCAAACGTTCCATGGCGTTCCGTGGACTCCCTGGCAGCGCTGCAACACGCTGTCATGTTCTACTCTTAAAAGCGATGATTAAGGATCCTCCAGTTTTTGATATTGCAGAATTAGCCATACGGAAGCGTCAGCTGTCGACGCTGACTCGAAGGTAAATGCTGTGATTGAGCAGCCGCGCAGCACACCTCTCATTGCGATAGGCCAGCGCCACGAAGCTCACGGCAGTCGCGGCGCATGCCACGGTAGACGATTCTGGAATAAAGGGCAGTAAGCGGCCGGCAACACGGACACCAGAACCGCCAAAACGGTTGTATGACGGGAGCGTTCTGGCAGCGCCATTGCCAAATAAAGGCGCCGCCAATCAGATGCGCTAGTAAGCTTTTTTTTAATGCAGCACAATTGAACCCCTCTCATGTGCGGCGTCGGCACTCCTCTCTTACTGCGCGCTCAGGACGAATAATGCGGCAAGTCAGTGAAAGAAGGACAAATTACAGCGTCACCTATCGATAGATTTGGCCAAACCTAGAATTCTCTCATATTAAAATCTGATTAATCAGAGTGCGCCAGGATGTCGTCTTCCCATAGACCTTTCTTCTGTTAGCGAAATCGCGGGAAAAGGTTTATCTATATCGTTATAGGCATTACGCCCCGAGTGTTATAAGTTGCAAATAACTATACTTTATTTCTGAACGGGCCTTAAATGAATGCATCATTACCTGCTACCTGCTTGTTGCGGCTGAGTTCGAAGTCTTAATAAGAATAACTATTATAATTGGATTTTCGGGAAAACAAAATGGCGCAGTACCTGTCCCATATATCGTTGGGCACGTGAGCCGCGTCGTAAAGGAAGGGACAAAGGAGGGAGTGAAAGAATAAAGGAAGAAAGAGGTGCCGTTGTGGAGGGCTCCCGAGTTCGAACCCGACGGCGGCAGCTGCGTTTTTACGAGAGGCGGAACGCTAAGGCGCCCGTGTGCTGTGCGATTTCAGTGCACGTTAAGATACCCAGGTGTTCAAAATTATTCCGGAGCCCTCCACTGAGATTGAAGTAAAAGTTCTTTTTCAGGAGACTTCCTGAAAGGCTCCTTCAACGTAAATTAGGGAGCCTTAAGTTTCTCTACTTGCGGCGGATAGCTGTTCTTATTTTTTTAATTAGCGAACTGTACGAATATCGGCCTATTTTTGTCAAACACGAAGGGCCTATGAACAAGCTCAATGGCCTTGGCTGCCATGAACAGCTCTAAATCTTTTTTTTAAGTTGATTCCTTTTCCTACAAAATTTCCACATATTGCGCGCTTTTATCTTCCAAACCGATGAACACTGGGTTGATGCTTAGATCCCTGTCTTCTAATCTTCAGTGGGAGATGTTAAACGCGGAATACGGCAATAATTTTCCTCTTCAAGAATCGCAGCACTCTAACGTTAACCTTAAGATAAGCCACAGATCGGCGGGCTTCTTTGAATTTTAAAATTCTCAACCGTGTCGGTTATAAGCTGCTGCTATTTATCAATTTCAGTTTTCTTTTCTCGAATATATTATCTGTCTTTGAGCAGTAACATTGACCTTTCTTTAGCGTGTGTAAAGATTCTAAGAGGCCATAGTGGTTGTCACAGCGAGGATGTGCAATTTTTCGTTCTTGCATTTAGCTCAACACAATCGCACAGTAGCAAAATATTTTATGATGCATCGGAAGTCGCAGAAACGATGAACAAAGCGGATGGGCTTGGCAGCACTACTTTCACCGCTGTAACGTGAGTGCTAAGTAAATAAAAGAACAGTTCTTTACTTGCTCAAAAAAAAAATCAGCTTGCGTTGTGCAGCTGTCATCGCTCCCGTGTTCTCAAGCCAGATTGAGTTATGATATATTCTAGCGGTTTGTTTAAGAAGGCAACGTCATGGCGATACGCCACACTTGCGTAGTAGCTAAAAAGCGCTGCGTCAGGGGAACCAGGGATTTCTGTAGCGGAAGAAACAGCTGGTCGGAAGGCATGTCCGAGCGTAGAAAGCGAGGCTTTCTGGTAGAATAGCGGCGCCTAGTCTACATCGTCCATCGGGTGACCACTAAGCACTCATGTTTCTCCTGACGCGCTGGAATTCATGCACAGTAAGCATAACCAAGGGAGCGTAGCTATGCAAAAAACAGCGGTTAAACCTGAGTCGATGCAATCAGAAGCCATGCTGCAGAGCCCATTCTTGTTCTGACAGCAGCACGTGCCCTGAATATCAGTTGCCGATTGCTCCTGTTTAGGCAGTCTTGCGTCTGCGTGGCTATAGAGCTGCACGCCCCGCTAACCCCACTGTAACCCCACGCAGCCTCCGTTCTGAGCCGCAAGATTGAAGCGGCCCAGGGAGCGTAAGGAGCATTCGTTCTTATTTTCAAGAGTCTGAACTATTTGGTGCAAGCGCAGGACAATCTCTAAAAGCACAATATTGTTAGGCATTAAACAGGTAGACAATTTCTTATCGATATTTACACAACAGTATCAAGCAATATTCCACAGTCTCCTGACACATTTCAAGTGACTGTCCGAGAATTCTGGATTTTAGAGTCGTGCTTTGGTATGAATGTAGTACTGATCGATATATAAAACAAATTACAAATCAAGATATGCACAAGGGAAACTTCGCAACGCCATAACTTTCGATCTTTCAGCTGCTATAGGATGACAAGAAATTCAAAATTATTTTATCAACAAATTATACAAGTTCGCGGATAGCATCCACTTTTCCTGCATTGTTTAGAGAGCATCACAGTGTTGATGCACGGCGGCCGGATCCGCCTGTATGAGAGACATTATTCGCCTGAGCAAATGCTTTAATCATTCAGAATTTCATTCTTCAGAAGTAGTGCCATCATACTGCAAGAACGCACTAAGTCCAAAGTTCTCTGATACCAGCAGCTTCAATTCCATTCTACGACGCTCCATTTCTGTGTGATTGATAGGGCTCCACGAGCTGAATAAGGTACTTGCCACCCCTGTATTTGTTCCATGAGTCAAAACCTGTGATGCCTATTTGAACGCATAAAGAAAACGTAATGACCAATCAGTGAGGAGTTGTGCACCTTGCAAGCAGAAGAAATTAAACCAGCGAAGAATATTTCTCCACGTAAAACAATTCCAGCGCAAAAGCGGGAAGTAAGCTCTTTGCACGTGGCAGCGTTTCACTTCCTGTTATAACATGCTGTCATCAGATGGACGAAAATACATCAGGCTCAAGAAACGCAAATTTATAGAACAATGAATGTTTAAGATGTATTTCTGCAGCCACACTGAATCATATAGAAGAAAAATGGCAAAAATTTGCTCGCGATGAAAGTAAAATCTGAGTGCTTGTGCGTCCTAATATAACCCTGTCCGAAAAAGATTGTTGAGAGCATAATGTCTGATAAGGAATCTTTTCCTCAGGAATGAAAACTTCAAAACCCGCACTGATACCATAGTCAAGGTAACCAAGAGCCCAAAAGGAAATCGAGCTCGTACAACTCTCTATTCTGCTACTCTCCACAGAAGTGTGGACCGCATTTCAGAACTTATTTGCTTGTGGCGAGTGTATATTATCTCAATATAGAATTTATGACTGCTTCGACATTTAATTATGAATGCCAATATGTCGAAAACTTAATACTTACAGCTGCGATCTGAAATCGCTTGTTCATTAGTTTTTGACTTCGATGAGTTCATTTCAATGTATTTCGAAATACAATGTATTTCGTTATGATCATAACGATAACGAAACTGAAAGTTTTGGTTTCTCATTTTAATCTCCACGTAGTGTCTGAGCAATAGATTTTGTCACGGCATCTAGTTCTGCTTAGCTTTAACCCTGAAATTGTCATTATATTTGCAGGCATTCAAAGGAATAACCGACCAAAATGATTCTTATTGGCTTTATGGCTTCAACTACAACAGCACCCGCACTATGGGAAGCACATGCTTCTATTTTACCATCGAAGGACTTTCTGAAAATGGCATGAATTACTCTAGCCATTTCATCAAGGAAGGTAAAAGGTAAGTGAACGAACTATTCAAGGACTGAGAAAAACTTTCCTGTTATTCTTGTTTTCTTGACCCATGCAACAGTGTGTCTCGGTTAACAAAACTGATTGTTTCAATATATCTGGTTAAAGCTTATGTTATTTTCTTTAAAAGTATTTTATCGAAAACCGGCAGCAGCTAGTCACCTCTTTAGGACACTTAGCGCGCGTGTTCGTTTTTAAAATGCATGGTTTTTCAATTGAAAAACTCTGGGGTATGGCTTAAAAACGTCTTTATGATCGTCACTGAAAACTGACCTTGCGCTCCCTGAGAGTTGGATGAACTTAAATTCTTAGCCCTTCGCACTGGATGTCACCGAAGCAAATCAATTTATCCAAGCCGCTCGCATCAATGGCCGCAATGCGATGGCCGGGATGTGAGGCACAGCAACATTGCATTTATCTTGACCATCATTTTGATTCAAGGGCGAATGTCCCACCTAGTTTGCGAGAGGATCCTAGAGACTATGCTACACCGTTCTGCTGTTCAAATCGGTGGAGGCCAGGGCTTCTCGCTGTATTTAGCACGAGGTTTAAAAAAACACTTTCCTTTTTCTGCCTAAATGCGTGTTTTGCTGCCAGAAAAGCGTTAACATTACATGGAAGAGGGTGATAATCAATAATAATATTTAAATAGAGGTATTCGTAAAGCTCAATAAAGGTGCGCAGTAAGCTACGATACGACTAGAACCACTTTGACAACATTCTTGAGTCCAATCTGGAAAGGCAACTGAAATTACGCATACATCTTGCAATGAGCTCGAATATGCTGCTTACAGATATTCAGGAAAGAGCTCCTAAGCTTAAGGCTGTTATCTATCAAACGAGTATCAAATTTTTAGTTTTATTAGCAACTTTAAGAAGTAAGTTCTCTACTTACACAAATAAAATTCTTCTGAATCGTGACCAGAGTTTCTCGTTCTTCGTGCACAAAAAATATAACCACTTTTTTTCGCCATTTAAAGATAAGATTTTATAGTTTCCAGAAAAACTTCCTGCAGCTTGCCGAAACGAACGGTTCACGAAACAAAATCCTTAGTGATCACGCTCAGGTCTATTAGTTTGCCACTTATATCCACATGAAGTAAAATCTGATAAAAGCAAGGTTACATTTATGTTGAGGGCGCAGAAGCTTTTGCTGAGATCACAAAAGCCGTAATTTGAGAAATTCTAGGTAAGGGTATAGTGTGCAATAGAATACACTAAAAGGCGCATGGGTCATAATATGTACTTCATTTCATTGAACGGTAATGTGAAGCTGTTCGTGGCTTCCTTAGCTTGTTGCTTTCGGCAGAAGTGTGAATCTCTGTTCTTATGAGGATAGAATGCATCTGGTTCTGTGTTTCTTGCAGCGTGCGAAACGTACTACCTTGCTGAAATTCAGAGGTTATAATGAATAGGTGGATAAAAGAGGCATGGGTTTCTCCCCAATCTTTCTGGTTAGAAGACAGCTGCCAGCTTATGTAAACTCCAGAAACTATTGCACCGAGAAGCAAAGGGCGGCTCGCATACACTAACAATGAGTACCAGTGTGCCCAGAACCTACCTACTAAAAGGAAGAACTTTTTTCTCTGACATGCTCCCGCAAATCGTTTAGACGCTAACAATTTCTCGTAGCATTTTGTGCTTTTCAGAATTGCAAGGCCTCTATGCAATGCAAAGTTTGCCTCAAGTAGCGCTCCATTTAAAAAGCGACAATGAGGAGTGTGCATGATTTTCAAATATCTTGAAGCGCTCATTCCAGAGCGCAGTTTAGAGGATACTTTCCTCTAGAAGAAGGACAATATCTAAAATGCGATTTCTGAGTTATTTCGCCTACCGTTTGTCCTTCATATCCTTTAATTTTACCGTGAATTCAGCTAGACTGTCTCGGCAGATAGCTGCTGGCGTGTTTCTGTGCACGAGCCCTCGAATACTGACGATCACTTTTGATTCTCACCTAAACATGCCTTGACGCACTGAGTGGTAAACGAAGTAAAAACGTGGTAAGGCGGGTCTACGTTGAGGGCATCTCGTGTATTCTGTGCATCCCTCTAAAGCGGAGGACACAAGCGTTTTTCGCTTCTGGCGGCCTCAAAAACGATCGCTGTCTCCACCTAAGTATATTATCCTCTTGTGGTCACGATAACACAGGCATTGATCAAGTATTTCAAATATAGTGAGCCGGATACCCGGCCTACATAATAAACAGGTGCCTAAATAGTCAAAATGCCACAGTTAATATACATCACCAGAAAAAAGCCTGCTTACACAACTCTTTACATTACTTAGGCAGCTGTGTTGGCAATACGCCACTTAAAATGCGATTTCAGTACTGAAGAAGCTCTAAAACCATACTCCCTGAATGATCCTGAGACGCTTACAGCGGTGGAAGCGACACGGTAAAGATTAAACTGACGCTAAGACAATGGAGGTCACCTAGATTTAAAAACACGTGTACGATCTTTGTCAAATTTTACAGCCCAGGAAGCTTGCTTCCAACTCGTGTAGTGGAGTACTTAAGCAAACTGAAGAGGGCAAAGCTTTAAAGGGTTGCGGAATTTAATTCATCCCGCCTTTGTGAGATTATGGTTCCTGAGAGTGCAAGAGGAGAAGCGCTGCTGGACTCACAAGCATACTCCTTGGGCGGTAATCTTTTTACAAAGACTATACGCTCTCATTCTTCAGGATATGATATGTACCAAAGATGCATTTCAGTTGTGATTTAGAAATTTTGTATACAAATGAAATGTCATGCACTGAATGCTCGTGTTCGATCCAAAATCTCTCTTCAAGGTGTTTAGAATATTGTGAAGGACATGAAAATTGCAAACAAAATGAGTTTCAGCAACACATTAAAACGCATTTGAGCCCTCATTCGTAGGAACGTGAGAAGAGATTTAGGCAAAGCAGCACGCTCCAGGCAGGACTCATGTGGAATGCTGCATTACTGAAATATTTACAAAATCTTATCTATAAGTATCACGGCCTTGTTATATGACATAGTGCATTTCTGCCTTTTATTAGGTAATATGCATTTTTAATATTTTAAATCTAACTTGTACTCCAGGAAGAAACATTTTTTTCTATGTTGCTCCAGGTAATTGCTGAATATCTATCCAGTGTGTTCGTTTTATCAAACAACGGTTACCGTTAACAATGTGATTATTTCTTTCAGACATTGAATGCTAAAAAAATGTGACCATAAAATGTTTTCTTTTTTTATAAGCGCATATGAACAGCATCATTAGTTATTTAATTGAATATTGAAATGTTGAATGTTACGATTCATATTTAGAAATTCTGTTATTAGCAGACCTCAAATTTTAACACAAAACTGAAGGAAAAAAGTGCGCTTTAACTTCATCTGCACATCTTCCAATAATAGCGTCCGCTTCTTATTTGGTATTAGTCCAAGCAACATCTTGAGAATGCGACGTCGAGCTAGCAGGGAACATGGATGAAACAAGTTATTCAAGCCGCATAAGTAAGACTTCATGCCTAAACTTTTACCGGGCATATTACAGCATTTGCAGCGGTTCCTTTCAGACTCGGTTTCTTATGCTACTTTTTCATTGCCCTGTTGCGTATGTTCCTCATAAGGATTCAGTGCACATGGGCTGTTTGACTTTTCCAAGTTCACTCGTTCTACGGGGGAAATTAGGAAGCACTTGTCTGTGAATGTTGATTCTGTTTCACAAATTTTCGCAATTAAAAGAAATATGAACTTTTTTCAGCGGAACAAAACCATACACCGGAACTTTTTTATCTTCAAACGATAAAAATTATAACGGACTATTGAAACGAGAAAATTTCAACATTCTACATGCCGAACGAAGATCCCAAGGTATGGCAATTGTTGAGAGGGAGTTTCTTGTCGCTTTATCACTGCTGTCGTGCCTTTCATTCAGGGCGTGAGCCCATCAGCGCTGTATAAAAAAAATCAGGCATGCTAGGCTACTCTTATTTGCGCATACACCTCTGGAGAGAGGGCCGATTCTTGAGCGCTTTGTTGTGCCATAAAGCGGTGCTCTTCTCTTGCCCCGCCGTGGTGGCTCAGTGGTTAGGGCGCTCGACTACTGATCCGGAGTTCCCGGGTTCGAACCCGACCGCGGCGGCTGCGTTTTTATGGATGAAAAACGCTAAGGCGCCGTGTGCTGCGCGATGTCAGTGCACGTTAAAGATCCCCAGGTGGTCGAAATTATTCCGGAGCCCTCCACTACGGCACCTCTTCTTCCTTTCTTCTTTCACTCCCTCCTTCACCCCTTCCCTTACGGCGCGGTTCAGGTGCCCAACGATATATGAGACAGATACTGCGCCATTTACTTTCCCTCAAAACCAATTATTATTATTATTATGCACTTCTCGGCGCCGATCAGCTTCCCGTTTGGATGCATGCACGGCAGGATCTTTCCTGCGGCGAATTTTGTTTGCTGTTGAGCTCGGCGGAGGGCAACAGCTCCTTTCTTGGCCATACCACTAGCCGAAGTAATTGCACTAGTTATGCAGCGTGGTGCTGCTTGCTTCTTGCTGCTGTTTGCTGATGCTTGCTGTTTCTTGTTTCTGGGGCTTGATGCTGCTCATTATCGCTTAAAATAAAAAACTTTTTCCTATTGGAATTCATCAGCATCACTTCCCCTGCATTACCTGCATGCATTGGCTTCTAATCTTTCGTGTAAATCTCATAACCTAGAGTGTTTTCCGCTCGAGAAACACTTAGTAGGGGTATGAGTTTTCCTCTATCGCTTCTCAAGGAATAAACTGCCCAAAAGTACCTGGTAAAAGCGAATTTTGTTGCCCTTAACTCTTTGCAGGTTCTTAGTAACGCGGAGAAAGAAGTTATCTCAATACGAGCGGCAAACAGAAGTACTTCGTACCTAGTGTCCTCTAGGCGCATTTTGGTTACAGCGTGCAAAGTAGAGGATTTTCTTTTACACCATTGTGAACTTCGCATTACATCTTCAGTCTTACTGCACCAACAAGTAACAACTGCAAGTAGAACGTACAGTGTGGGCAAAAAACAAAGATGCATGCACTACTGTATTCTAATGTAGTGTAGTACGATAAATTTGCTACTTCCATAGGGCTGTTGGGTATCAAGTCATGCATGAAAAAAGGCTCCAGAGACGTGTCTTGACGCATATCAAGACAAACACCACCTTTCAGGTTTTTTGTTCGCGTACCAGAATGCGCTATGTTATGTAGCATTACAAAAGTCAGAATCAACCACATGGTTACGCAACAGTTATACGTGGAGATTTCGCCCCCTGCAGGCCAATCTTCAAAGAGTTCTGGCAAAGATACGAGGCATACAAAACTTATACGAGAGTACTACTTAACACGGTCAAACACAAGCATGAATCTGTGTGATTTTGACCTTGAGGTTCCTTGGAAACCTAACATAAAGCAGCCCATACAGAAATAAAATATTGCCGAAACTGAGCTTGAGACCCACTGTGGAGCGAAGAGATCGCCTTCTCTGGCCACTGCACGAGAGCACTATGCTATCGCCGCAGCCGCTCACAACTCATGTTAAACTGCAGCACACTCTGACGTTGTGCGTCGCACATCATCGTTTTCATAAACTTCCATCTGCTGCACGAACTGAGGTTAACCTCGATCAGAGCTTAACCTGTGTCTGATATCGTTGACGCATGTGGCAACCAACAAACAAAGCAAAACCATGAGCCAACTAGGCTAAATACATGCTCCGAATGCCTACTCGGTTTAACTATGTGAAAACTCTACCACTTTTTTCAGGAACGAGTACATAGATTCGAAATTTGGCATGAACCACACCTTATTATAAGCAATCAAAACTAACCAAAATTAAATAAAATTCGAAGTTCTACGTGCTTATCCGAAAACCCTTATTTTATTTTACATTCTTAAGCGGACCACGCATTGAGTCTTGAAAAGGGCATCTTCAGATAAAGGAATACGGATCTGAACTAGATTTTGTCCATTGCAGATGGTAACTAAATAGACCGCTTGAGGAATGAGGGATAATGATAACGTCGGATATCTACGCCATTGTTTCTAGTCACACGTGTACAGCCAGCTTGGTCACTAAACAAAGATTTGTACGTTCGCTTTCTGGTTTTCTCTCTTTAACATTAAGCTTATAATGATCAACGTCAGTTTCAAAAGAAACCTTTTTTAAAGATGAAGTGTCCTCAGTACACAACTGCCAAAGGCCCTGTTGAAGCGTTTGCTTAGCTACATGCTCGAGACCCCAAAAATTCCGCGCTTCTCCCTGCTCGGCTGAGATGCTATGAGTAATGAATCGCTGGCGGCTGTCTGCATAAAAGCCACAACTTTCCATCGAAAAGGTGACCTCTTCGAAGACTTTGAATACAGTGATTCATTAAACATCATTTAACAAACTCTTGATGTATTTATGTTTCATCTAGTTCCAAGTAGAGGTAACTTCACATCACTGAAAATTGGTTTTGAAAAAATGATTTTTATCCCCAAGCCTGGTGCCTCCGTTTATTGGAAGGCGCACCAGCGCCCGTGCGCTGGTGCGCACGGGCTGGAGCGCTGGAGGTAACCTGGCCACGAAATATCTTAAACAATGCCATCGAAAACGCAGCGTACACCCCGTATATACATCACGAGTGGTCTCCTGCCACACAACAAAACACTTCTGTACAACAGGTGCACCCACCGCCCAGAACATTGTAGGGCATATCGACAACATTCTACATTGGAGACCCGAAGTTCAGCACATATACCATGAAGGCATGAACACCCTAGCACTGCATATACGAGTAAGCACCGCAGTACAACATGCCATTGCGGGATACCTTAATAAGATTAGTCTAAAACAGGTCATCTGACATACGACACGCACCTGTGAAGGCTACGAAAATGGCCTACTGGAACTTGCTTCTGTACCTACAGCCCCATTCCTGCTAATTTGCCAAGAGCGGCTGAGAGCCATCCCTCCATTGTATTAAAGTTTTTATTCATTAATTCGGGCGCTAGCAACTCTCAGTGTAGACATTAAGCTATGCGTAGAATGAGTCATATGAATGTGATCTCTTACGTGTCACATGTTTCGAAAACATGACTCTGTGTTTCATGGTCATCTGTTTGTCTAAGAGAAAGTACATACTTACTTTGTTAATCTATTCAACTTACACGGATCTATTGCAGAAACCCGATGGCCTATGGATTACCAGCTGATATTTTCCGATTATAAGGAATGCTCAGTTTTTCGGGTACTCGCAATAAATAATGGTACGTATGCAAAGAAGTCTTAGACATCGCCTCATCAATGTTTGTCACTTTTTCTATATTTTTACCCAGGTTCCTGAGATCAGTTTAGTCTTTCATAAATTTTCTATTTCTTACTTTATTTTGTCATTATTATTAAATTCCCCTTCATAGTGTCGATCGCTCGCAAGCTCGGCAACAATATCAGTACGTGTCAAGCTGTCTTCAGAGAGCATGTGCTTTTTGTACTTGTATTTAAAATGTGGACGTGTGGCTATCTATTGTCTTGTAATGTGACACAATGTTATGCACATTAAAAGAGAGATCTTTAATAGTGCCGTAAATGCAGGTAATAATCTCTTGGTGTCGGGAAAGAATTAGACACAAGGTTGTTAATGCAGCCCTCTGAATATATCGTATGAGACATGCAGATCTTTAAAAATGGAGAATTAAGTTATCCTGAGCATCATAAACAGAACTCGCACCGTCTCTAGTTAAGGCACCGATGGGCAAACTCCTCTTTTTCTTTTTGACTCATCGCAGGCGCTGACGACGCAATGTCAGCGGTCGTTGTACATTGAGATGCAGATGCGTGAGCACAGGATTTTTATCGGTACGCTTGTAGTTTCAAATCCGAAGCATTCACTTTTTTTGGTGTACACGCTTTAAAGGTTTTATTCCTACAAATATATGCTGTAGAGTTTTTATGCTTCTAAACGATTTGGCTGTTTTGGGTTGGCGTCAGAAGCTTCTTACCAACCCCCACCCCACCAGAAATAATTGCAATTGCAGCTAGCATAATCACTTTGGATACACTATTACTTTCTAAGTAATAAATGCGGGAATATATTTGTGCTCCACATGATACAAGTTGCCGAGTTTTATTTATATAATTGGGCAATTAGTGCCTTTTGAAAGTATCGCTCTAAGTTCAGTACCCATACTCAATTTTTTTCTAATGGAAATCAGGAATATATAAAATAAATAGATATCATCACGGCATCTACAATATGTTGCGCTTAAAAATTTCAAGAGCGAAATTTTTAAAGTGCTGAAAAATAAGGCTCTATATTTTACGCGCTCTATAATGGGACGTCTGGAATAATTAACAGAACATTGCTAGCGTTCAACTTAATACTAAACGATTTACTGGTTTACTGGTGGCGATGCATGAAAAGAACCATGCGTGGCTTATTAGACCCAAAAGACTAATTTAGGGAGTTCACAACGCGGCTTTTGGTCATTTATTTTTATTCATGACTTTCCTACGCGTTTTCTGTTGCAGGACACGGATGCATGGTGCTTGCTGGTGATTCCGCAGCGCGCAAAGGTTTACCCCCAGAATGCCAAAACATGTACCAGAATGCATGCGACAAACACAAAGATAGGCTTCACAAAATATTCACCGACGATTGCACGAGACCTGGTTTCTTGGGCCTTGGTCCTTGATAAATAAAGCCTGGTTATTTTGGCTCGAAAACTTTTCACTTGGTCCGCGGCTGCGAATGGCTTCTTGGTTTCAGTGACCGTTGGCTTCCATCACGTATGTCATAACGAGCCACTATGTTCCCTTCCCTTGCTGCTCACAAGTGTCAAGTGTCACGGGAGCAGCTTGCGGTATCTATGGAAGCTTCGTGAACCAGATGCGACTGAAGAGAGTAGTAATAATAGTAGTTTAGTTTTTGGGGAAAGGAAATGGCGCCGTATGTATCTCATATATCGTTGGACACCGGAACTGCGCCGTAAGGAAAGGGATAAAGGAGGGAGTGAAAGAAGAAACGATGACTTAAGAGAGTAATAATTTTTTTTCACTAACCGCTAAAGTTAAAACACGCATTTATTTTATAAACATGCCTGAATTAAAGAGTTGTAAAGATATGTAAACTAAAGAGTAGAGAGTACTGTGAATGGAAATATCGGCTGTGTTGGGAGGAAAAGCTCTGTCTTAGTTTTGATGCCTCTGCTTCATTGGCAAAGTACATAAGTCGCCGAGTATAGAGCTGGCGCTGCTGGCAATCCAGAACCGGGAAACTGCTCAACCTCGCCACCTCTAGCTGATTTAGAATAAACGCTCTGACTAATAGATACTTTTTCTCTATTTCATGGTGTTCTAGGAGAATCAACAGTTTGTTTAGAGCGCCGCGAATGCTTGGGAGCGGGTGTTGTGAAGTGACGTGCGCGAGCTGGCGAAAAGTGTGTGGTTTGTTGTCCTCGGAGCGTCCCGCCTGCTGGCCAGAGCTCGAGTCACGGGCGCACGCACACGTGAGGCCTGTGAGAGAAGACGAGGAAGTGCGCATGGCATCAGGACCGGAGGTTAACGTGTCGGGGGGTGGGGAGGGGAATACAACAAACAGGAGGACTTGGCATTCAAGCGTGGATGTGGCAGCTGTCCGACGTCAGGTCCGTGCTGCTCTCTTGCATCTCTTGGATCGCTGACGCCAGACCTCCTGCGTCTTATGCTGAGGGACCCTTCCCATGTCCCCGGGCCGTTCTACGCCTAAGCACCTTCAGTGACCTCCCGTGGCTAGAGGAGCGCAACCTCCTGCGGCTCAGGGGCTTCCATGCGTTTAACATGCGCCTAGCAGTCCCCATTAATCGTACGTCACCGTGCCGAGCTGCTTGCGAAGCGCCGCGCCATTCGCACCGGCGCCTTTCGCGGCCGTAGCAGCAGCTCCGCCTCGCAAGGGAAGCTCGATGACATGTTGAACTTCATTTGTTGTTTGTTATTTCGCTTGCACTTTATTTGTTGGTCCAATTTATTCATAATTCGGAGTCGTAGTTTTAATTTTCCGGTCTTGTTTTTTTACCGAACCTGTACTCGGTAGCCTTCTTCGGCTGATAATCGCGACAAATCTTGCGACGGGTCCGGCGCAGTGCAGGGACCGCGTCTTGTAGCAGATGCAGGAGGAGATCTATACCGAGGCGCGTGTGCTCGCGGTGTTTTAAGTTGAAGCACCACTTAATGGTATAAAACCCAACCAATAATATACGTTCTAAGACTCAGAGTAACTCGGATTAGTTGGAAGGAGTGTCGCGCCAGATGTAGCCAATGGGTAGAGGGCGTCGCGCAGCTTCCGCCGAGTGGAGAGAGGCTAAGATGAAGAATTACCATCACGGTTGCGTGCACGTCCAGATGAGAGAAAAAAGGGGGCGAAGAATGAACGCATGCTTCGCACGTCTGCTCTGTACAACTACGTTAAAACGCTACCACTTTTTGTTGCGAAGCTCTATTTCTCGTATGCAGGAAGGCCAAATCTAATCCCGAAATGACCTCGAACGGGAGGCCCGCCACCGCCACAGCTGTGCGCTTCACAGTCACTTCCGCCACTGCGCAGGCCGTCGCTCCAACCCTTCGCTCTTGCCAGTCGTGTCACGTGGTTCACCGGTGACTCGCTCTTGCTAGATAAAAGGAAAGCGCTCGCCACGTAGATAACGCAAGAGGGACCGCGGGAAGGGCTGCTGCTCTTGGCCCTACGGGGCCATGAGAAGTCCTCTTGCAACCGAGTCTATCTGTTGTAGCAAGACATTGATTTGAGCTAGTTGGTTGTAGCATGAGATGGTTTAAACGCCAGTCCTGTCTAGCGTGTGTTGTCTCCGTTTTTTAGCGCCAGTAAGCTTCTTGCGTAAACCATGTGCCTGTTGTGCGTGCCATCGCCCCCTTGCCGTTTCGCCGGTTAGACGATCACTGTTGCGAGGAGCGTCTCCTTTCTTTGTCCTCTCTTTCTCCTCGCTCCCCTATTCGCTAACTTCTCTATCCGCAAGAGACAGCGGAGATGGCTCAACATAGCCAGTTGGAAGGTCCATTGCAATAACAACAGGGTGCATGCACAGAGCCTGACACCTCCGTCGTGGACACCGTGGATGTTGTGGCTATATGTATGCCCTAATATCAGCGAGACTGCCATCCAGTCGAACAGTACGTTAGGCTGGGTGTCCTAAATGTTTGCGCCTACATGTTACCTGGAAGTTCTCCAGAGAGAAACTGTGGCAATCTACTTCAAGGACCATAAGACTGCCTTTACCGTACTTTAAAGAAAGAACCAAGACTTGCCGATTGTTAACAGTAAAGAATAACTGTGTGTTGCAATAAAGATGAACACCGGCCTAACTGTTTGTAACAAGGTTTAACCGAGCTTCCGCTCCGTGTAACCTGGCTCAGCTCAGTTGAGCCGCAGCAATTTTTTTATGGTTTTAGGCATATATATCGGTCAGTCTTGCGCACTGCAACTTGACTACTGCTCTGAGTTGTTAAGGGTGCAAAATCATATTGAAAAGCAAAGCGTTCTGAAAAACGAGACGAACGAAGGTCTAGACTCAGCCTTTCACACCTGAACAGGCCTTGCCGCTCACCCCAGCTCCGCCACCCGGCCCTACCAGAAGACACGACCAAATGAGGACGCTGCCGCGACCAGAACATATGACACGACCGACCCGAGACGCGACCCACATGTGAAGGCACCGTTCCTCTGCCCATCCCGTTCGGCGCGTCGTGGGGCCTCAGCCATCGGCTTCTGGCAACCTGAGGCGCGGAAGCGCCCTGGACCGGGACTCATTCGCTCAACTCTCTCATCCTGGCACCCAGCACTTCATGACCATGCTATTTCTGTTCTGCCGTTGCTGAAGCTAATCACCATTTTGCGCGTCCCTTCGTCGGTGTCTTCTTTTTACGATCGGTACTGTTGCTCGGTGGCTCCAGGTAGTGTGACGAAGACGACGAAGCTGCAGTGGCGCGGTACGGAGCGCTCGCGCTAGGACAGCGCCCATAAAACCATCTCATTGCCATTAGTCACCTCGTATCGAGCTTCTGCTGGCTGTCACGTAACGATATCAGTACGCAGCTATGATTTCTTTGTCAACAGTACCGTATTGAAATTTTTACATCTGTCTTCTATCCAAAAGCCGAGGTTTGCTAAGGATTTATATGCTCAATGCGTCTATTAAAACCCATTTTTGGGCGCAATAACATATGACCGTTCTTTTGCACAATTTTGTGCATTTATTTTCGTACAGTTTTTACCATATTATTTAACTGATTATTTTAATGAATATGATATAATGACTGTACACAGTATTGAAAAAAATTGCCGGCGGTTAAGTCCTCTGGTTAAACCTGGAGTTACGCGATAGCTACAGCTGGCCAAGTGGAACTTGGTCACGTGACCAACCATGTGACGAACCACGTGATCAGCCACGACGCCGCGCCACCGGCAGCTGCTCCGCACCACGTGACCAGCCACGTGACAGCGTGGCGCCGCAGCCACAGGGTGGCCTCAGCCACGCTGAAGGCTCGAAATGCTACCGTAATGTAGCTATCGCTTCAAAAAACAGTTCTCTAAAATTCACATCATTCACGCAAACATTGCATCAGTCTGAAACAGATCTTACTGAAATCACGAACGAACCGCCACGTTTCTACAAATGAAACTTAGGATTGCATACTAGGACAGAGTTTGGGCTAAATACATTGATTTTATCATTACTCGACGCTTGTGGATATATTTTTAATAATTAAAGTTAAGCAACATTGTTTTGAACGAACTCATATGAGCAGCGAACTTTTTTCATGTACATATTTTTATTTAAAATGAGTAATGTATAGTATGGCGTTCTGTGCACGATGCTGCATACTAGGTTATGCACTGCACAGAAATTACACAGGAGGCGGCAAATTCTGTAACATAAACTAGTCAACTAGTGAATTTGTAGTTTTAGGGAACAGGATTATGTAATGAAACTGCTGCCGTTAACCCTCAAGGAGAGCCCAGTTTTCAGATTTTCCAAAACTACACTGTGGTTCTAAGTACCGAAGGTGAAAAACATCCCCTTAAAACCCTGTTCTTTTATTTTCCCGCGTTGAACAAGAAAAATGACATCATTTAATGTTTGAAGTAAGCAAGTACAGGCGCAGTTTTGATTTTTATGACTTAGAAGAAGTCAACCTAATTTCGGCGACTATAGAAAGCGCTGCAAGGCAATTTTATAAAAGAAGAAACACGCGAAAGCCAACGAAATAAACTTCCGAATGCGGATTTTCTCCTCTCAATATTTCGAACACAGAATTTGATTCGACAATTGAAAATTAGGCTAGCCTTTTACATAGCGAATGCATTAAACTTCGAGATCTAAGTTTGCACTCTAGCATGAAGAATATCAAAATTTATTGCAAATCTGAGTTAAGTAATTGTATGTTTAGGAGCTCTAGTACGGGAATATTTCCATAAACATGTACAATCGCCAGGGACGGTCGCTCAAACGTAACTCTTACTCTGTCTGAAATAATATCCGGATAGACTAAAAAGCCAGCCTGTATATTACCATTACAAACATAACAATGTAACCGCCCATGACGCATGTAATGCGTTGGTATAGTCGAACACAAGGCAGCAGTGAGCACACCTGAGCTAGTTTCCAACCGATGCCGTTCACTCGCGCTTCGATACCGCTAAAGAAACTCAATTGGAAGATACTGTAGTGAGCAGGAACATTCTCGGAAAAACAAAACTTTTACGCGGCGGATGTCCCGTGAATGGAATTGCTCTCACTTGTCAGCAATGTATATTTGGCCAGAAAGAACGCGAGAAAACATAAGCACTCACTCTCAAAGCGGTGTTCACTTAATTGATAAGAACTATAGTTTCCCGAAATCGTCGCTTCAGCGCCCAAAATGTCTGTCCTAAATTTTATAACCTCCCAGTGAACGTTAGTGAGTTTATGAAAAAAAGCTCTTTTTCTGAGAGCCTGCATAGTTAGTTGGTTAGGCTTGAACCATCCCTGCACATTCGACTTGGCAGTGCGGTTCAGCGTCACTATTACGCTTGGAATGTTGCGATATTTAAAAGCCTAGTCGGATTTGTCACATAGGAGCTATTATAACGGCAGGGTCTTAAGGCCAGCTTATTCTATGGATTTTCATTAATTAATGCTACGCACATTACCCATCAGTTTAGTAGTGGTCAGCACAGACAACTAAGTAACGCTTGTTACTTTATTTCATTTCAAGCAAGCGAAGTTTTTGGTGGCAATCTGACCTCTCCGGTTCAAATATGTGTTGGCGCCGCCATCTCTGGGACGTATGGGGAAGTTATGCGACAACGTTGAGACTCTGCTCGAAATATGGGGCGGCTACATGATGCGGTTCTCTGTGACAAGCGTCGTTTCATGCGCGCGAATTGCAAACGAAATGTTATGAGGAGGAAAGGATTAGTTAAGGGGAAAACGCAAAAAATGTATTAGCAATTTCTACATTAAGGGCTTTCCCTCTATTAAGTCACCATGCAGAGTGACCTCTTACCACAAGGTGAGAGATCCATCTGTTAGACCCTTAAATCTTGGCGCAAAAGACGCAGGGGGTGTGAATTGAATCACTTCTATGGAAGAGAAAACCAAATAAGAATCAATATCAAAGAAGGAAAATCAAATCTTTAATGTTTACGTCACATTACAAGGGACTATTGCCTATTGTTTAAACCAATACCACGGCGCATTAGAACGACCATCTGTAAGATCGCTTCCAAAAATAATGCGAGAGGAGCACTTGGATACTAAGTTGCATACCTGAACTTCTAAATTAATATTTAGGTGACAAGACCCGCTGCATGTGCACTGCAGTCAAGCTTAAGCTTGAGGAGATTCGTCTTTTTAACCTTTTCCGCATGCATTGCATTGCAATATCGAGAAAAATCTGAATATTCGCCTGCATACATATAACCCCGTATTTCTCTAAAATGACATGAATGACAAAAAAACTTCAGGAATTCACTCAAGCAGCAAATTTCCACGCACGCTGAATTTCAAGACATTTCTTCAGAAAACATATCTATGCCCAATGATTATTCTTTATTTTTATAACGTTATTTATTGCCTCAAGGCATAAGGTGAGTTGAGAAGGTAGAAAGAGAAAGAAAATAGTGGATGGGTGTTAAATGAAGGAGAAAAGGTGGGCCGATCTAATGAAGGCGAGGAGGGAGCGGTGATGTGGTCCCTGCGTCCAAGCAATATATGAGGACGGGTTGTCTGGGTGGAGACCCGCTGCTGCCAAGTGGCGAGTTCTCGTTGGCTTCAGCGCCGGGTAAACCCACAAGTGGTGAATGTCAGCCTCAGTATCTTGCGAGCTGCAGACAGGACACCCTGGGCAGGAATATAAGTGACGAAATTGAGGCCACGTCCGAGTTACGGCAGGATTGAGCGCCACCCCAACCCGGATCCTCTGGGGCTCAGATTCCTTTGCAAGGGCAAGACCGCGGGGGAGGGTTATCACACACAGAAGGACGAGAGCACGTGTGCGGCGCCGGAGGTATAGCTTTCTTGTGAGATGGAGGGTAGCATCATCCATGCTGAGGAATTCAGGCATTGATGTGGGTAGGGTCGCCAAGCAAGTTTCAGAATCTGCAGAGCTTTGGATAATCAGCAGGTCACGTGGGACCCACTGGATTCGAATTACTTGTGGGATGCGAACCGCCAGACGATGTATATTCTGGCAGATTTCTTGTCTGCGGCGGACGCGTCGGAGGAGACGTGGGGCTTCAAAGGCGTCAGAGCGGATGATAATGTGGGCGGTAGGGAGCAAAGTAACTGCGGCTACAGAGCGAAGGTCGTCTTTTATAGCAACCAGCTCAGCATAGAACCCAGAAGTTGGCTCCGCGAATCAAAACTTGGCCGTCTTGTTAAGTTCAGTCTTACAGGGACAGTAAACTGCCGTCCTTGTTTCATAGCGCTGGATGCTGGCATCTGCATGTATAATGATTGTGCCGTGGCGTAGTTGAATATCTTATTGCGCAATTCTCTCGGTAAGGGACGATGCCGCATAAGGTAAGGTTGGTCGAAGTAGATCGGTAGGTTTGCTGTCTGTCAGCTGCACAAAGTCCCATGGTCGAAGAACTGAGAGAGGCGGCGACAGTATGGTGTGTGATGAAGCGCAAGTCCGGGGTGCTTGCGATGAGAGCAAAAGGGTGGTCTTAAGGTTATGAGCATCACGGCGCTCCTGCACAAGCTCATTAATGGTGTTAAGCTTAGCATTCCTTGAAGTGCCACGATCGGTATGATGCATGGAAGGCAACCCTATTGAAAAATCTCGTATATATGTGTTAAATGTGTCTCATATATACGCAATTATTGGATATGTGTCCACATATATGGTCGTATGAATACGTGCTCGTATGGCATACGCATTCTCTCCACGTATGGCGAAACACATATATACGGGTGATACGTGCCTCATATATACGCTATTGGATATGTGTCACTCCCGTCCCTCGTATATACGAGGGCCACGTAACCTTCGTACAGATACGAGGGCCTCGACATGGGGATACAATGGCCTTGCAACACGTACTCTGGTGTACAGTTAATAGCTCTGAAGATGTAGGCTACCTGAATGAGCTTGCAACCCTTAAGTGCAGCAAATGCTGCATCCCAGCACTAAATACTAGGCTGCAGTCAATGAAATAATTTTTCTTGCTGCCTTTATTTTATCACTTTTATCTGACTACAGTCATTGACTACAGGGGCAGGTGCAGGCGATGATTACTTGATGTCCCTCAGCATGTCCGCCAGGTAGCAATTCAACTGCTCTGCGCATTTTCTCATCCTCGACAGCTTGTGCAGCTTTAATGTATGCATCAAATCCATCTGAAAGAGTATTAATCATGACAAAATTGAAGACATGCAGGTGCTGTAAAATAAAGGTATTTAAGTCATGCACACTTAAATAAACAAATGCCTTTGTCAGTCAGGAAATGCACCTAAATAAAAGAGGCTTACTGCCCACAGCTGCTAGTTTTTCTGAGCTTATCCGAGGCTTCTGCATGGCACCAGCCTTAAGGAATTGCCGGCATACTGAGCCGGTGATGCTCCTTTCCTGAACGCTCTTTCCCCTAAGGCTCTTCGGGGAAGGAGCATCACCAGGAAGGAGCGTCACATTTGTGGGGAACCCCACAAAAGTTTTGTGGCGTCCTTGCAAAACAGGAAGTCTCGACCTTGGGAAAGAAGCCTGCGCCACCACTCTGCACTGACAATTTCCATTCCCGAGGTGGACCTGCAATAAAACAGCTGCAAATATGCTTTGTATAAAGCCCTATAACAGATTGGGGAGAGTTATTATTTGCCACATTAAAACTGCTAAAATCCTATTCCTCAGGACTCCTATATGTAACATTACGAAAATGGCAGTTTTCCTTGCAAACACTACTAATGATAAAACATGACACATCGCTCTCTCCTTCGGAGTGAGCAGCGCGACGGGCCACCAGGTCACGTTTATGTGCAATCATATACGCTGCCTTTGACAACAAAGATGAGCCTTTTTATCTCTACTTCAGGCTCCACTGCACCCTGGCAACAGTAATGCTGCCAAATATTCGGAAGCACAGAACTAACAGATGAAAGATTATGAATATTTAAAACACAGCAATTAAATCTTAGCACAAGAGGCTGTGCTAATTAGAACATGAAAGGTGAAAGGTTGTGGTCATGGTCTAGTGATCTCAAAGTTCATTAAGCAAAGCTGCCCTGAGCTGTCACAGGTTCAAATTGTGCCTGGGGCTCCTGTGCAGGCAATTTTTTTCTGTTCCATGCCATTTGGATGGAACATTTCACGTGTCTGAGAGGTGTGCACTGATCCTCAGCCCTATACGTTTCCACAGTTTCTAGATTGTTTGCCTGCAGTTACCAAGAACTAGAGCTAAAAGCATTTCAAGCTTACAAACTAGTTCTAAATATGAAAAGCCATCGTACCTGGCTATTGACCTCAGCAAGAACACCTGGATTCCATGGTGCAGCAGGACCCATGCTAGTGGAAGCCTGGAAAGTGTGCAAAGTGTCGGTGAAGTCTTAAGGCCAAAGGCTTTTCGCTTCAGCCGCATAACAGAGCCATTACAGCAATATTAAAGACCAAGTGACCTTGAAATGCTAGCAGGTTTCTTCTTGCGATACAGAAGCTTCCTGCTTGACTACAGTTTTGAATGATCCGCTACATGAATTATTCTAGGAACATTGATTTCACTGCAGCTGAATGCTGTAGCCTTAAAACTTTTGACCTATACTGTACATGGTACGTTAAAGGGACAGTAAGGAGAACTCAATACAATTTCTTTTGTAAGCAAAATCTGATAGTTCAGCATTTCATGGCTTTGTTGCCGCTTGTCCGAGAGCGAAAGATGCATTTATTTCAAAGAAATTTGCATTCGAAGTTGCAAAAGTTTTTCCCGCCACTCCGATTCGAACTCGGGAACTCTTATGACATCACGGCGCACATTTATGACGTTACAGGACGCAGTGACGTGAAACATGACGTAAACGCAGACTCCGTGATTTCTCGCGGCTAACAGTGCTGTCTAGCAGCAGCCAAAATGAAAGCTACCGCCGCCACACGTTGAAGGCATCTATCGGGGGTCGCTACCATTGCAT
Source organism: Amblyomma americanum (assembly GCA_030143305.2). NCBI lineage: Eukaryota > Metazoa > Arthropoda > Arachnida > Ixodida > Ixodidae > Amblyomma > Amblyomma americanum. The sequence continues at coordinate 16,414 of JARKHS020013940.1, read as the reverse complement.
CGTTTACGTTTGCACCAGCGTCTTGCCAGCCTTACGATGGATCCCGAGCCCGATGACAAAGTTCTCGCAAAAACTCCGGCCTGCATTTCAGCGACCTCTGCCCCACAGAGCGTGCGATGCCTTTGAGGGAGCACGGTTAGGCGCCTGCGGGTCGTTCCCCCTTCCGCAATGAGCAGCCGTTGCAAATTAAATATCATAACCCCAGTGCGGGGAGTCGCGAGGAGCCAGGACAAGGTCAGTGCGTCGCGCCCATCGGAGGCTGGCAGGGGCTTTGGGGTCAACAGATTGTGATTCCTTGAACGGCGCGGTTGCACGGTGCAGAAGACGGCGTCCAGGTCTCCCACGGTTGCGAGGGCAAGGTTATTTATTTTTTTGCCACAAAAACGAATAGGTACTCAAGGGCGCTCGCATTTAAAGTAGGCGGCTTGAAAGTAAAGCTGACTCTTCAACGGCTTCTGCGCGTTTCTGGAGGTACAGGGTCCACTGGATCGGGTTCTCTCGCCCACTTGCAAGTACCTTCAGATGTGTACTGTGAATGGATTAAATTAGCCGAGAGCTCGAAAAGAACAGCACCGCCCAGCGACCGAAGCTATTGAATTATGTCACAACGCGCACCTCGCCGCGGAACCGTATCAGTCTGGTCTGGCTGGCACAGCTGGCGCACTCGGCGAGAAATAGAGACATGCTCCAAGTCTCCGCCAGTGTGGTCAGAGTGCGCCTAAGCTGCCGAACGCGTCACCGGTCAAGCGCAGTTGGAGTATAGAGGGTCTCGCTTTGGCCGACGTGACGTTGGTGAGCAGTGCGCGCGCATGCGTTACGCCAGGCTATAAACGCGCATTAAAGTGACACTGAGGAGAAATTGAGGCAGCCTTGTATCGATAGAATACAAGCTCCTGATCACAAAAACGCCGCTCTTAATTACTGAAAACAAAGCTCTTGTAAGGCAGAAAATAGCAAGAACCAAAATACAGGTATCGCCAGCACAGGCCAATCTCGCAAGTACAAGCGTGGCGACGTCATAGGACAAGAGACGGTTGAATTGGAGGAATTTTCCTTTCTACATGGAAGACACGAATCTCTGAGGCTGACAAAGGAAGGCTGCGCGGTTTAATATTGAAGTAAGTTTTGTTGTAAAACCTATAGTGCACTTTTATTGCACAAGGAAGACAGACAAAAGACAACCTGAATGTTGGAAGCAAAGAAAACCGATGCTTGGCGGTGCCACAGGCGGTCAGAAAGTTTCGATTTTTTATGGCGCTTCGCGTCTATGAGCTTTGGTTGCCCCGTGGTATTGTTTTTGACGCGCCTCGATTTACGAGCGCCGAACAGCAGAGCAACTCCAAGTGCCGTTTCAAGTGCTAGTTAACCTTTGAAGGAGCCTGTTAAGGCTGGTCAGATGATCGCCACGGTCGATGAAAAACTAAGGTGGCACGACGGTCGGTGATCGTACAAGGCAATTCGCTGTATAAAGAGCACTTGTGTCGTCGTACGCTCGCCCGGCGAAACATTCCCAGCTGTGCCAGCCAACTTCAAACTACTTAACGGAAATCATTTATTAGGGACGGGAGACAAGGTACAAGGCAGTTAAAAAAAATTGATGGCCTAGCTGTGTTAGGCCAGGACATACGTAGCGAAAGCGCGGAGACTTCTGCATCGGAAGAGTACATTCACTAGATGCGCCTTTATTCATGGTTAAATCTTGAGCCGTTGTGGCGGAGTGGTAGAGTCTCCGCCTCAAACTACAAAGCCCCTTGTTCGATTCCGAGCCTCGGCACAGGTTTTTTTGTTTTTTTTCAGTGAGTGGGCGGGGGGTTTCAGTGGCTACCATAGGTGCCGCCACTGAATACGTTGGTTAGCGATTAAGCGCATGCTCTGTTAAGGTGTGTTTACACTCCGGAGTAATGCGCGCGCGCGCTGCATGGCGACGTCACGTCGGACAAACCGAGACCCTCTATGCTCCAACTGTGCTTGACCGCCGACGCGTTCGGCAGTTTCGGCGGACTCTGACCGCACTGGCGGAGACTTTAAGCATGTCTCTATTTTGCGAAGGGTGCGCCAGCCACCGCCTGGCTGGTGACTCCCATTCTGTAATGCACCAACTAGCTTTAAAGGAGTATAAACACCCATATTTTGGGTGTGTGTTTTTGCTTTCTAATGAGGAATCAGGCATTATTATACATGGATTACCTTGTGGTATTTTCCTATTCTCAAGTCTAGCAAGAGAATAGCAGTTCACAATTGGTAGCGAGGTAAGGGAAAAGGTAAAGGAATACGTCTATTTAAGGCAGGTATCAATAGTGAAAACTGATCCGGATCATGAGGGAATAACTAGAAGGATAAGATTGGGATGGAGCGCATATGGCAGGGTCTCTCAGGTCATGTATGGCAGTTCACCAATATCCCTCAAGAGAAATGTGTACAACAGCAGTATCTTACCAGTACCCACCTATGGGGCAGAAACGTGGAGGCTAACAAAAAGGGTTCAGCTTAAGCTGAGGACAACGCAGTGAGCCACGGAAAGAAAAATGATAGGTGTAACGTTAAAGCAGTATAACACCTACCGTTTGGGTGCGTGCTTTCTTGTTTGTAATGATGCATAAGGCATTATTATACATAGAGTAGCAGCTCGTAATCTCTTACGACCGCTTAATAATTTATAATAGCATTTATTTTTCGTCCAGTTTCGGCTTCAACACTTGAACAAGGACAGTGACGTCAATGTGTGCTTACACGTCATGAGACATGAAAAAACAGCAATATAATCGCTGCTTGCACATTTGTTGTCATTCCAGCAATTGAGGAAGGCTGATTTCAACACTGCAGTAAATTAGAGCAATGAAGCAGCGATTCTATGGACATTTTTCCATGGCTCACGTGAAGGAAAAGCCCTCTTTGACGTCAGAGCCATTGTTCGGCTGTTCCAAAACTGAAACAGCATGACAGGAAAAAACAATTATAAATTATTTAGCGGTCGTAGGCAAACATCACATGGTGATTCATGCATAGTAGCGTCTTCTGCATCATTGAAGAAAAGAAAACATGCCACCAAAATTAGGTGTCTATACTCCTTTAAGAGACTGGAAGCAGGAAGAGTGGTTGAGGAACACACGCGGGTTAATGACATCCTAGCCAAAATCAAGAGGAAGAAATTGGCTTGAGCGGGGAATGTAATACGAAGGTAAGATAGCTGTTGGTCCTTAAGGGATTCCAAGAGAAAGAAAGCATAGCAGGGGGTGGCAGAAGGTTAGGTGGGCGTATGAAATTAAGAAGTTTGAAGCATAAGGCGGGCGCAGCTGGCCAGATATGGTTAATTGGAGAGACATGGGAGAGGCCTTCACCCTGCATTGGGTGTAATCAGGCTGATGATGATGAAGATTCTCCCATGACTACTAAATAATTTATAATCGAATTTCTTTCTCGTGACGTTTCAGTTTCAAGAGCTGAATGGGGACTTTGACGTCAAAGTGAGCTTATAGGTCATGCGAGGCATGAAAAACTGCAATATAATCGGTGCTGCTACATTTGTCATTCCGACTATTGAGGAAGGCTGGCTTCAACACTGTAGTGAATTAAAACGATCAAGCAGCAATTATATCGCATTTTTTCCATGCTTCACGTTACATATAACCTCTCTGATGTCACAGTCTTCACTCGGCTGTTGAAACCGAGACAGCATGGCAGAAAAATTCGATTATAAATTATTTATAGGTCCCAGGCAAACACCCCATGATGATTCATTCATAGTAGTGTCTTCTGAATCATTGTAGGGAAGAAAACATGCCACCAAAATTAGGTGTCTATCCACCTTTAAATCTTTAAATTATCATTGGGCTTTTTCAAATTGCCGTGCTCGGAGAGCCTGTTCGCTACCAGAAAATTCACTCCTGACAGGAAGGTGCATTATGCTCACATGAACTGGTCGCCGCCAGAACCAGCCTGCTGGCAATCATGGCGCCAAGGCCGTCCATGGATCACGGAAGGAGAGTGCCCTCTGCTGCTTTGCTTGCTGTTGCGTCTCATTGCTCGCATGCGTATGGTAGAAATCTGTTCCTTGGGAGCAAAAGAAAGGACATTAGTTATTCAGGGCAGCCGCGGACTCTTGCACTCAGATGCATACATCGGCGGCAACAACGTAAGTATATGTCCTTCAGTGCGTTGTGTGCTGTCGTGAAGTCTGCATGTAAGCTTCGAGATATCCTCAAAAGCATATGTGACGGGCAGTCGCACTCTAAGGACTTGCATTTGACACCACTTAGGAGGGCTAATTGGACAGCGTTAATTGGAAAGACATGGGAGAGGCTTTTGCCCTGTAGGTGTAGTGAGGCTGATGATGAGGAGGAGGGAAAAACTGCACATGCACTGCTCAAACAACATGCTGTAGTCTCAGATTATTGCATATTTGTTAACTACACACTAATTACTTGGGCGCCAATGATCGACCCTGCCTATACTGACTCTCCTGTGGTAGTTGCAATTTCTGTTTTTGAACTAATTCCTGTGGGCTGTAAGCAGAAAACAATCAGGATATGTTCCACTCAACTGTAGTCTGCCGCCCTCCAGCTGTTAATATTGCTGCCAACAAGTAATGCACGCATTATTTTGACAAGCGTGCATATCAGCTGGTTGAGCATTTTTCTGAACTGCGTGCACTGTACAAATTTAGCTGAACGTCTTGTCTGTATGCTATCGCTTTTACTGCAGAGCTAGCACTCGAATGAAAGGCATTACAACCTGGCCTTGCATGTCGGCCCCACACTGTGCGTGCAGGCATGATGATCCACACTGGGAAATTTTTCTTTTTGATGAGTCAAATGCAAGGTGAAGTATGCATACGGTAGTTCTCTGGTATTTTAAGCACTTGTGGCAGAAGATCCGAGCACCAGGCTTTATGGCAACGACCGAATCGGCACACGCAAGGTTATGCTTCATCTTCAGCTGTGAAATGAAAATGACCTCCGTAGAGAATAAAAATTTTGAACACATTTGGCAGAGCACACGCACGCCAGCCGGCAGCCACTACTTAAAGGGCCCCGACCACCCTCTGGCTGAAAATGTCCTCTACCAAGGTTGTTGTGAGGCACCGTCCCCGGAACACACAACCGCAAACAATCTTTAATAAAAGACATTATATTGGAGTTACATATATGGCAAACTAGCTATTTTTTCATGCTCCTCTCCTTCCATTCCCTCTCAGAGGTTTTTCTCCCTTCCGCTTGGTCCACTAGCTTTAGTCCTCCATCCCAGCTTGTTCTGTGTGGCTGCCCTTCCTTTTACAAGAGTAGGCAGCACCCCTTTTGAAGTCAAATGGGGAGCTTTCGGTGGTGTCCGCGTTGGGCCTGTTATGAACGGAATGCACACCAGCCGAAGAGGATTAAGGTGCAGATCCCATCGACAGGGATGACCACGGTGGTGCAGCAACAGCAGCGGCAATTTCGACAGCGTCATCAGGTGGCCGACGACTGCACAAAAAGAAAAGATGACTAGCTGGGAAGGAGCCTGTTCTTCCCACGCTCGGCTCGATGCAAATCAGCTTCCCCCTTTGACCGGTTCCCTGCAAGAAGCGACCGACGATGGACAGATGACGAGAAGAGGGGAACGGTGCCTTCCAGTAATTAATCGTGTCTTGACAAGAGCCGCCCTGACCGGTGAGAGCCCAACGCAGTTGTAGCCCACAGCGTAGCACCGGTGTTTTCGATAGACACGTGAATAATAATTATCACCCCTCGTGAATAATAATTATCAGAGGCCCTATCCGTGTCTCACGTGGCCCGATTCGCTTTGGTAAGCCGCATAACCGAAGAATAGCAGGGCTTATAAATTTCCAGCAATACATATATTTAACCAGTATCATGGCACTGAGAAAACAGGCCACCGAGTTGCAAGCCGAAGCTAAGACAACGTGCTGCAATGAGAGAAGTGCGCTGTCCCGCAACGCCGTATCGGTGGGCTCGATACAAAGCTCTCTGTTGCTGAAGGCAGCCTGGCTGCTCCCCCAAACAACAAATATTTTAGACAACAATGCGAGGAGGCAATACGAAAAATGAAACTTTGACCTGACATGAAGCACAAAATATATGAGAGAACAAAAAACAGAACTATGCTTCCATTCCACATGCGGTTCTCTAGTGTCCTACGCAATCTTTTACAATGGTAGCATTCAAGCAATATCTCTATATTACAATTCAAAGATCCGCTACAAAGCTCTCTGTTGATGACGGGAGCCTGGCTGCTTCCCGCAACCATAAATATTTTAGACACACACAAACAGAGACGCCTGTCTGGCTCTGAAGTATGCTGCTATGTAATGTACATATTGCGACTGGTAAGCGTGCGAGTGGCAGTAGCAGAGGCATCCGCAGTAAAACTTCGCCCAGTACATACATGTATCTGTGCAACTGTTGTTGCTGGCTCAGACTTTTCAAGGTCCATTGCAGTGATTTTTCTCTTGGACACCCTCTGGATAAGCTCCGCTTTTGTTACTGGAACACAAGAAATGAGAGATAAAATAATGAAAGCGACAGCAAACACAGGGCAAGCTACGGAAACGGATCAGTTAGTGTGTCGCGTTCATTGCGTTCCAAAAATCATATGATGCAAAAAATTAGCAGATCTGAACACAGCCGATTTCTCCCTGCCTCATGCAATTACTTGAATTCATGAAAAAAATCACGATATATTATTTCGCTCAGAGTGACGCTTACGTCGAGACCTGCTACAACGCGACCACGCAGTTTTTCCCTTCTTTGGGAAGCATGCGCTGGGCTGCTGCGTGCTCGGATCGCAATCACAGAGAGGAAGTGGTATCGTAAGCGTTCTGCAAGTGCTCGCAACAGTAAAAAAGCATGTGCATCGACTTTATGTAAAACGCCACCAAGCTTTGCTAAAAGCGTTAGGCTTGACTGTACACGCAGCACACGTTTGGCACTTCTGAAATCTGACCACGTAGCGAAGTAACTGCAAAACTCACCTCCAAGCTCCATTACTTGGGCGGAATAGAATGCCTTCTCATCTTTTCCGCCGAGCCAGTAGACGTCCTTTTTTTCGCCAGGTCGCTAACGCCAGTCGGTGAGGCATCATGGATAGGTGTAGCGCAAAGGAAACAAGGACGACATAGAGACGTGTACGATAGCTTTTGCGCCGTCGGTCGAAGTATTTCACGTACGCATAGCTCGCCGCAGCTGACGAACCCTTAGTGTAAGTGTCACATGTGGCTGCAAAACACACAATCTAATAACTGTAACAACCACACACACCGACACGAGTGACGACTCAAACGTTGGACGCAAACGACCGCAGACTTGGATTGGCTTGGCGACGCGCACCGCACAGGGCGCAGCATACGATGATGATGATGACCTCTTCTTTACAAACCAAAATAATAAATACGTTTTATTCGTTCAATTTCGTCTGTTTGTTTCCTACGGCAGAACGTGCGTCTCCGACCGTGATCTCTATAACGCTCGATGTCGCAGCCTCCTCGTGCAGCGCATCCGGCCATCCAGTTGACTGCTGATTGACCGCATTTAGTAACAGACGACGCGGGGCTCTATACACCATGAAATATTTATAGTTGAAAAGTTACAAATACTACTTTGAAGGGGAAATAGTTTTGAGTTCCGTGTCAAGCTGTGCCACAGAGCGTTGGTCCAACATAAGCAGAACGACTGCAGAACCAACTAGCCCCTCAAATCGGTCTTGCACCTGTGACTGCCCATGGAGTGTGAATAGGGTGGCTTAGTGTAACTCTATGGGCTCTATCATGTATGAGCTTTATGGTACCGCTGTAACCTAAATGTTTGAAGTGTTCTGCGATTTTTGATCGCCACTGCATTAAACAAAGTAGTCGCTACGTGACAAATCGCCTTCGGTTTCGGTTTCAAAGCTGGAAGCTATAGTGGCGCGCGGTGCCTTATTGTGCTTTGCGCTTTTTTACTTAGTGCTTTAAGCAGAAAGTTTTGTGTGGCTTACGACAAACAGGAAGCACATATTAAGTCTGGGCCTAGCCGTCAGACGACGCTAGAACATTTTCAGTTTCGGTTTCGAAATATAAAAGCTCCTGTTGCGCGGCATCATAAATAACGCTGGGCCCTTCCCTGTTCTCTTCTCTGTAAACAGCAACTTCTGTGTTATCTACGATAAAACACTTCTTTTAGAACTCCCCTAAATGCAGCAAGTGCTTGAAAAGTCTGTAATTGCTGCAAAAAAGTATTTTCTTGCACGGTGCGCGGTAGATATCATAAGTACTATATTGCCACTGACCTGAAATCAGCGACTTAGGACCAGCAGAGGGGGAAATATAGATTGCTGAATAGGTAAAATGATGCACTGAAAGAATATATGTTAAGAAATCAGAAGTGTGCAAGGTACGAGGAGGAAGAGGCTCTTAAAAATAAACTGCTAGTGTGCGCTAGAACACGGAACTAGGTAGCACAACCGCGCCCTCGATCGAGGTGCTTCGATCGAGGTGATCGAGGACCTCTATAATTATAGTTTCGCAGTGTTCTCTGGCACACCGCTGTCGCGTCTGGGTCGTAATGGCAGCGGGTGAAAGTTTCGGCTATGCTCGAGACAATTAGTATATCGAGGGACTCCGGAACTCATTTTTTTTTAGTGGAAGGGCAGGACTTCGAGCTTATTTTGTTATTTATGTATTTAATGCTCATTTACATATTATATATATATATATATATATATATATATATATATATATATATATATATATATATATATATATATATATATATATATGGTGGGAAGCTGTACGCATGAGGAGTGATCAATTCCATTAAAAAAGCCTGTGCATAGTTTGTTTAAATTCTGCTAATCGTGATCATGTACACGGTCAGGTCGATATATAGTCGATCGAATTCTGTAGGGACATGACCGGTTTAGGTTACTCATATACCAAATGTTTTACAACTGGCTACTAAGCCAAGCAGCTCATGCAGCCCCACTGTGCTTTGAATTATAAGAGGTTAGAACTAATATGTGTTTGAATTTTCAGAAATCTGATCCAAGTAGAAGCAAATGGAGATTGGGGGGGCACATCCCCCCCCCTGAAAAATGTGGGGGGGGAGGTGACCTTCCCCATTGCCACCCCCCTGTTCCGTCGTTCTTGAGTATAGCCCACCTGAACTCGGGTAGGCAGCCCTATAGATACGTGATCGGCCCACTGGAGTGGGTATATCTCGCATATTGTATATCTGATATTGGTCGCAAAGCCGATGTCCATTGGTAAACAAGTTTGAAACATCCGAGGTGTTCTGAGAGATGTTCGATCCGACGAAGCATTCGGTCAGGAAGGATTTTTGAAGGCAGTTTGCAGTGTATATCGGATTGTTTTTTTCTGAATATATAGCTTTCGTCGAACTATAGGAACTTTTTGGAATTCTTTTATTGACATATCTCAAATAAACCCTTCATTTCTGCAAGAAAAAAAAACACACATGGGTAAGCGGGCCTATAGATACGTGATCGGCCCGCTGGAGTGGGTATATCTCACATATTGTATATCTTATATTGGTCGCAAAGCCGATGTCTATTGGTAAGCAAGTTTGAAACGTCCGAGGTGTCCTGAGAGATGTTCGATCCGAGAAAGCATTCGGTCAGGCAAGATCTTTGAAGGCAGTTCACAGTGTATACCGGATTGTTTTTTTCCGAATATATAGCTTTCGTCGAACTATAGGAACTTTTTGGAATTCTTTTATTGACATATCTCAAATAAACCCTTCATTTCTGCAAGAAAAAAAACTCACACGGGTAAGCGGCCCTATAGATACGTGATCGGCCCGCTGGAGTGGGTATATCTTGCATATTGTATACCTGATATTGATCGCAAAGCCGATGTCTATTGGTAAACAAGTTTAAAACGCCCGAGGTATCCTGAGAGATGTTCGATCCGACGAAGCATTCGGTCAGGAAAGATTTTTGAAGGCAGTTTGCAGTGTATATCGGATTATTTTTTTCCGAATATATAGCTTTCGTCTAACTATAGGAACTTTTTGGAATTCTTTTATTGACATATCTCAAATAAACCCTTCATTTCTGCAAGAAAAAAAAACACACACACGGGTAGGCGGCCCTAGTAATAGAATGGTTAACAGAATAACAGAATGGTTAGAAAGGGCCAATGCAACATATTTTTACTAAGAACAGAAATTATGTGGACATGTCCTTAGTGTTCCTTTGAGAAGCAGTATTTTCTTTTGTGTGTTGTGTAAACTATAGTTGAATACAACTCAAGAATGAAGCGGCAAATGCTTGTCTATAATTCCCTTCGCAAGTTGTTTGCATGGAATGTACGACAACCTGAGCCAATCAGGATGGCACACACTATATAATTGGGTTGCTGCATGCCTACCACACCTATTGCCTTGTGACAGGTAGCTCCATTTCTGTGAATGAAGGTGTCCTAGTGTTTCGGCTGTTTATTTCTTCAGCAGGTGACACTTCATGTCTTTTTATTTTTATGTTTGTTTTCAGATGGGCGACATGTTCACACAGTGAAGAGGGCATATATGGCCCACTTTTCTTTCTGTCATTACCTGTCCATATTCAGTTCTTTAGTTGTCACGTCACAGTTGTTTGGATGGACATTTATTCACTCCATTGTGGTCTATGCCCAAGGAAGCTGAGTCAAATCCAGGCGAGAGCAGCCACATGTTGATATAGGTGAAGTGGAAAACACGCCTCTTTGCTGTGCTTTGTCAGTGCATATGCATTTAAAGTTAATCTGGAGCCCTCCACCATGGCGTCTACAATAGCTCATTTGAGACATTGTCATTCTCATTTTTGCTAATCTCATTGTGGCAGTGCTCAATGTGCTCGGCTTGTATACGCAGACGTTTAATGGATCACATTGGCCTGCTAACGGGCTCACATCTCATCGTCATCATCAAAACTCTCATGCACTGCTGGTTGTGTCCTCCTCCTCCATGCTCATTACAATGCCTGGTCCTTTGAGAGGCATCTACCACTTCATTCTTAAATTGTATTTGAGTATAGTAAATATGGAGAAATGCAACTAATATTGTATGTCACTTGCTGCTGTGTTGTTCATGTGGTCTGTGCATAAAACTCTTACTCTTGTTCCATGATATAGTATATATGTAGTGTTTTTGTGTATTATGTATGGTTGTTTCATTAAACAGATGGTATTGGTGGATTCTGTTTATACGAGGGGTGATCAGTATATTTTTTACCTCCTGGTCTGTAACACATTTATCACCTCATGAAAGGGAAAGACGTTACAATGAAAAGAAAGTTTGATGTTCCCACTTTTCATGATATTTTCATTTTGCACATGGCACCACTGATATTGAAGTAGTCACAAGGAAAATGTTAGTATACATCAGTGTACGGTTATAACAGTTTTTCGAAACCAAATTTTGGATGGCAGAAGGTGTTCTCTCTATCCTTATCCACCATCGAATGAGTCCAATTTATGGTAATGGGTATGTTATGTTTTCAGTCAGAAGGTAGGTACAAACTGTACGTACATGCAAGATCCAGCTGTGTTGAGTGTGAAAGACGAGGAGTGCAGTGGATGCCCACTGTCTGCATCTCGCATCTGAGCTCGTGGCACATGTGGATGAATTTATTTGTGATGATTGTCACATTAAGCAGACGGTTATTGCGGGCATTCTTGAACTTGAGGATGCTGAAGGACCGTGCACTTTTTCTTAAAGTTTGTCCTAAAAAAATCCATCATTTAACGTGACAATGCTTGGCATGACAACAAGTTAGGCGGCAATACCGCCGTGTTGAATAAGCTGCAGTTTCGGGATGTTCTGCATCACCCAGCAATCGTTCTGACCTAATGCCTTGTAGCTACTGGGTATTCCGTAGCTGAAGAAACATTTGAAGACCTTTAGTGTCCAGTTGGGGCCATCAGCCTCATTCTTCTCTGAGGGCATGTAAACAACAATAATGCATCGATGATGCAAGGGCATCAGTGTAAGTGGGGGACGATATCAAAAAATGAATTACACCTCTGAAAAAAGACATCTGAAGCTTCGTTTATAATAATATCTTTCACTTTCACTAATTAGCATGTTATAGACAAGGAGGCAAATTATTCAACACACCTCTCAAGCTTGGGATATATGTATGGGAAATTTTTGCATCTGTATAGTCACTTCCTTATTATTGGAAGCTACTTGAGTCATTTATCCCATGGACCAATGTTTTGTGGCCTCATTATCTAATATGTTTTAGATGGTGTCCTTGGCTTAATTTTACTTTTCCTGAGGGTGTTCTAAACTTTTTTTCGAATGTGTGCGCTTCAGCTGAGATGTAGCTTTGAAACAGGACAGTATTGGAATGCCATATGCTTGTCCATTCATGTGCTAAGCTGATACAGCGTAAAATGGTACTATACTTGGGATTTAACATCCCACCACGTTAGAGGGATCTAATTTGATCACCTGTGTTCTTTAATTATGAGCTCAAGTGCACTGCGTGAAAGACAAGATGAAAAGTTATCCATTTAATTTCATACGAGCCTTATAAAAGACACACATATTGTTACGTGACGGCAAGCACGGTGAAGAGTAGTACATAACAGATGGCGATGGAATGATTTAATGGCGGTGGGCCTAGCGCGAGAGCTCCGTGCCGCGCCACTGCCCACTTTGTCGTCTTCGAGTCCGTGACACTACCCGGGGCTGCCGAGCGATCGTCCCGATCGCGCGAACTGAAAGACCGGCAGTGAAGACGAAACGCAGGGCGTGACGATGAGCGTGACAGGACGGATGAACACAGAAGAGAAGAAGATGCAGGGTTTGCCGTCACGATGAAAGAGATGAACAGATGATGATCAGATGAGCGCTGGTCCAGGAAGCTTCCGGGCCGCAGCTAGCTAGGTCACCTTGAGCCGACGGCCGAAGCCCATGAACACACCGAACGGCATGGGCAGGGGCTGTGTTCGAATATGTTGGCGACTTCTAGGGTCGGTGGGGTCATAGGTTCGAGTAGCGGCGGCGTCGTCAAGGTGTCGTGTCTTCCGGTCGGGCAGGGGGCGGGGCTGGGGTGAACGACATGGTCGGTTCTGGTCTGGCGGGCTGGGGCACAACCGGGCGGTGCGGGCGGGAACACACGACCGACGACCACGGCACACGCAGGACTGTGAAGCTCCAGGACCAGGATGGGGATGAACTCCGCACCTCCCGCCAAATGTTACGTGACGGCAAGCAGGTGAAGACAGTACTACATAACAGATGGCGATGGAATGATTTAATGGCGGTGGGCCTAGAGCGAGCGCTCCTTGCCGCGCCACTGCCAACTTTGTCGTCTTCGGGTCCGTGACAATATCAGCTGACTGAGACACGCAGTTCACCCATATGAGTGATACGAGAGCTGCATATTGGCTCAACTGAGTGATACGAAATACACATCGGCCCATTCGGGTGATACGAAATCCATATTTCGGCTCAAACAACTGATACGATAGACACGTATCAGCACATAGAGGCATACGAGGGACACATCTGCCCATACGAGGGATACGAAGTACACTTATGCCCATACGAAAGGACACATATCAGCCCATACGAGGGATACGAAGGACACATATAAGCCCATACGAGGGATACTAGGGACACATATCAGCCCATACGAAACACATATTGGACACATATCAACTCGTATGGCCACAACTAGACACATATCATCTCGTATGACCACATACTAGACACATATAAATTCAAACGAGACACATATGCATCCATACGAGATTTTTCGATAGGGTATTTCCATCATTCACAACGACCAGATAACGTCAGCAGATTGCTGATAGGCTTTCGCAAGTATATCCCGGCCTCACCGGTTGATGTCCCGCGTCACAGCGACAATGAATACGTATGCGCTGTCACAGTTATTGCCGGACAACAGTACACTCTGATTGGAGTATATCTAGAGCCAGGCACGCCATTTGATGCTTTGAGACTTGAAGACTTGATAGCAAGGACGCCCTCTCCGCATATTATTTGCGGAGACATCAATGCTCATAACGAAATTTGGGGCAGCTCACATACATGTGCCCGAGGTGCCAAGCTTGCAAAACCTCTCCAAGCATTCAGTTCAGCCATTAAATGACGGCAGCATCACCTACCTCCGAGGCCCGACGACTACCAGCAGCATCGACGTGACATTTGTCACAAGTTCATTCGCCCGCAACTTTGGCTGGTGCACTGATTTGGAGACACGTGGAAGCGACCATTACCCAATCCTCATATCTTCTTTCCATGCGCAGAGGAACCCAAAGACATTCCTTATAAAATCTACAGACTGGGACGCATACAAGGACGCTGTAAGCAGAGGCGTTACTGCGGCAACTCGCAATGAGGAATTAGCATCGACAATTGCGTATTGCCTGAGGGCGAGTACACAACTTACAGCTAAAAATGATAACCTACCTTCAAATGATGACACATTCCAAAGGCTTTGCGCTATACGCAGGCGAGCTGAAAGGAAAGCTCTGCGCACAAAAAGCCTCGATGGACCTACGTGCATGCCGACGGGCACAACGTCACATTCGACGCTACATGGATAAACTCAGTCGGCAAAAATGGCGTGACTTTTGTTCTACGCTGGATGTGCGCAAACCAGTAACCAATATTTGGCGGATAGTTATAGGTATGCGCACGCCACTTCAACAACTCCACCGCTTCGCTGCACTCTCCCTTCACGAACAAAATTCTATAAAAGAAGTCTCAGAAGAATACTGCAAGCTGCTGTCGGCAGGGTCAGGGCATTCGACACTCTCCGCAGATGGTCAAACAGGCATCCCAAAGGCGGCAGTGCCAGCGTTAGACCTGCCTTTCACAATGGAAGAACTATCAACAGCTATCGCGGAGACAAAGAGGCACACGTCTCCGGGTCATGATGAGGTGACCTATGACGCCATTGCAAAACTACCCCACACCTCCCGTCTTCGACTCCAGGAGTATTACAATTCTTCCTGGATGGCTGGTGAGGTCCCCACGGAATGGAAGCTGGCGAAAATCGTGCCCGTTTTGAAACCCTGTAAGCAGCCAACAAGCTACGCATCATTCCGGCACATTGCCCGACTGAGCTCCGTAGGTAAGTTCATGGAGCGCATGATCTGCAAGCGCATAACTTTGTTCGTAGAAAGCCGAAATGAGTTCCCCCAAGAAATGAACGGGTTCCGTCAAAACAGGTCTGCGACCTGACAATATCATCGCCCTCGTCTCATCAATTGAGGAGTACCTTCATGCTGGGTACATCCCAACAGCCGTTTTCCTAGACATCAAGGCCGCTTTTGACTCCGTCTTTCACCATGCAATTCTCGCAGCCTTTGGCAGTCTTGGCCTTGGAGGAAGGCTATACAAGTGGATTGGGGCATTATTTAAAAGAACGACAAATTTTTATTACCACTCCAAACGGTCCAACACGCTTTCACGCAGTGGAAAGGGGCGTACCACAGGGAGCGGTGCTCAGCCCTCTCCTGTTCAATATTGTCCTTATTCACATAAGAAGACACCTTCCGCGAGGGGTCCGCATAACAATTTATGCTGATGATATCTGCATCTGGACCGCGTCACGTTCGCGCTATATTACCCAGCAACGTCTTCAGAGAGCACTATTGCACATTTCGATGTACCTGGCTTCCAGAGGTCTTCGTCTCTCGCCAGAAAAGAGTGTTGCAATTGGCGTTTACAAGAAAAACGATGACCCGATATCCGCTGCTCCTAGGCGGACGATCGCTGCCATATGTACGATGTCAGCGATTCCTGGGTGTTGTAATCGACTATAATTTGTCATGGTCACCTCAGATCAAAAAACTCCGTGCGAGGATTACAGCAGCATCGCAAGTGTTCAGGTTCATGGTGGGAACAAGGTGGGGTAGCAACTGCCGATCAATGCTTCTGCTTGAAAAAGGCCTACATTGAGGGAACCTTGCGCTACTGTCTACCAGTGCTTCAAAGATTATCTGCATCAAGCAATAAGACTCTCAATGCCGCACGGAACTGCCTGCGAATATGTCTTGGTCTCCCAAAGGGTTCCTCTGCATCAGGAACAGTAGCGGAGGCAGGATGTCTCCAACTAGAGGTAATTGCCACCCAGGAAACTATGCGTACACATCTCCGCCATGTCCTGCAAGGAAAGAAGCACTTCCTACACCGTGTCCACCTAACCCACAGCAACTCTAGCTTTGGCCAGGCAGTGCAGCTCCTGCCCCTTCCTACTATTAATCAGCCTCAGAAACTACTACCTCTGGCCTTTCCTCCATGGACACTCTCTCCTCTAAAGGTGAAGAAGTCTGTTCCAGGTGTGAATGCAAAGAGCCGCATGCCACAGGCAGCACTTCTGCAAGCTACTCTCGCCTACTTAATCGAAGAATATTGTCACGGGTGGTACAGCTCGGTTGGAGTAGGTGACTGCAGCGGACGTC
>JARKHS020013939.1:0-21061 GCA_030143305.2 Amblyomma americanum | reverse complement strand
ACATTGTATGATTAATATTTACAAATAATCTGAGGTTGTTTCCAAACAACACGCGCACAACAAGATGCATTCGGATGGGGTTTATAGATAACAAATATCACAACTTCAGGATTTGTCTGATTTGCTTTCGCACATTACTCGCGGAGAACGGGAGATGCGTGAAAACGAACGGACGCCGACAGGCTGCAGTTTTTTTTTCTTGATACTTTAATTCACGAACATTACTAGCATGGCCCTTCAAGTTCTCGTATCCACACTAGAGACTCAGGCTCCGCACACACGTTTCACTCCTCTTCTTGACTTTGCCAGCTATTCACGCGCACGGACGCTGAACCGCCTCGGCTCGGTGCGGGAACAAGTCCAGCAACGAATCACTTCCCTGGACTGCTGTGCGATATGCCTCTCGCTGAAAGAGCCACGAGAGCGCATACAAAAACGCAGGGTACACAATCTCTTCGATCGCAAGGACCACACTGTCGGCGAGTCGCGCTGGGCAACGAAGGAAACACAGCAGAAAAGTGCGTCCGTGTCCGTACCTGAATAATAATAATAATAATAATAATAATAATAATAATAATAATAATAATAATAATAATAATAATAATAATAATAATAATAATAATAATAATAATAATAATAATAATAATAATAATAATAATAATAATAATACTTTATTGCGCCAAATATTTAAAAAAGTACAAAAATCCGGCCTGCCAAAGCCTCATAGGGCTTGAGTGGCAGAGCCTGACAGGCAGCGGAACCGCGCAGACATATACACAGGCATAAACGCACTTCAATATTACGGAACATCAAATTAGTACAGTGGCAAAATAAAAATAGACAGAAAACCTAGGTTGCATGTAAAAGAAAAACCTCATCAGAAAAAAAATTGCGAGTAAAGAAAACCAAAATGGCATGAGAATACCTATGATCAGTGCAAAATAAAAAAAAACAGAGTAACCAATGAATTCACAGGATTTTCTTGACAGGTGGTAGGGCATATGTGTACAACGTCTAAACCCACTGATCAGTGTACCGCAGCATATTTTTATTATATATTTAGTTTTTTTCCCGGCGAACACTTGGAGGCAACCGGTTAAAGTAAAAGCGAACGTAATAATCTCTTACTCGCTTTCCATATATTGTAGACCGTCGGAAATACAAAAAGGTTCCTTGGGTCGCAGAGACCGTGTGGGAACATACGGAATCTTACAGTCACTATATCCCAGCCCCGTAAGGCCCGGAAGCCACGCACCACCCTATGCCCGAAATTGAAGGAGAAACCACCGTTCTTTCGATGGAGGCGGAAAGCAAAAGGCGCCCGTGTGCTGTGCGATGTCAGTGCACGTTAAAGAACCGAGATGTGGCACAGATACTGCACCATTTCCTTTCCCCAACAACCAATTTTCAAAACGTCGACGTAGCAACTGTTACACCCTCTCCTAGTCACGTGGTATCATAACGGCGAAGCTAAAGCCCCTCCATGACGTTTTCTAGCGACAATAGAGGGCCTTTAGGCGAAGCCAGCTAGCTCGCGCAGCTGCGCCTCTCCCTGCCTGCCCTCTCCTAATCACGTGGTATCACGGTGGCGGAGCCGGCGAGCGCGGGCAGGTGCGCCTCTGTTTGGCGAGTGACGGGATTTGCCTGCGCTCCGAGGCCTCAAGGCCAAACGCGCATCAAGATTGACCTTGGGAGACGTTCTTGGGGAAAGGAAATGGCGCAGTAACTGTCTCACATAGCTCGGCGGACACCCGAACCGCGCCGTAAGGGAAGGAATAAAGTAAGGAGTGGAAGAAGAAAGGGGTGGCCGTAGTGGAGGTCTCCGAAATAATTTCGACCACCTGGGGATATTTTAACGCGCGCTGACATCGCACAGCACACGGGCACCTTTTGCGTTTCGCCTCCATCGAAACGCCGCAGCCGCGGTCGGGTTCGCTCCCGGGTACACCGGCTCAGTAGCCGAGCGCCGTAGCCACTGTGCCACCGCCGCGGGTAAGTTGCTGGAGGTTTAGAATACCTAAGCAGCAAATATGCGCGCAAGCAGGTTTTTGCAGGTGGACATCACCGCCACGTACCTGGAATCGGGATTGAGGTGTCTACTGACCAAGGGAGCCAGTTATGCGCCCTTCCTTTCCTCAAAATGAACGGAGTGTACAGAGTTAATGCCAATGAACCAAATGACCGCCGGCGACCTATTGCTCCTGTGCCGCGTTTCTGCCAAAACACTGTCACTGCAAATGCAAGCAGCGCACACCTCTCTGTCACTACCGCCACGTACATCAAAGCGCGAATGAGGCGTCCACTGACCTAAAGAGCTACTTATGCGCCTTTCTTTTCCTTTCGTGACTTTTGAGTACCGATGAAAGTTGATAAGACGAACACAGCGTGCACAGCGCGAGTGTGTGCTACAGTTCAACACGAGGCGTGATCGGCTGCTGTGATAGCATGCATAGTGATTTCGTGCAGTGGCCAGCGAAGTTGATCTGATCTGTATGCGCCGCCGCGGGTTCGAAACCCGCTCGCGGCCTCTGAGATACCTCTACAGGTTATCTCAGAGGCTTTAAACACACCTCGTCATTTTGGGCATTGCTAGTAAGAGTGACTAAAACAACGTTGGCATTGTTTCCAAGGAATAATTTACTGATGTTCCTTAGTTTGCTTTCCTTTTAATTGCCCCTTTAAAAGTAGTAAGCAGTAAGTGGTTTTTATTAAAATAGTATTAAAAAGGAAGGAAAAGATTTTTGCTTGCCCCGCATCTGCCATCGATACTGAAGCACCTGAGCTGGAACAGCGGAAATAAAGGATAACAGGCAGAATGGAGAAATGAAGTGAAAGAGGTGAGGGGACAGGAAGAGAGGATCGGGGGAGAGGTAATATACACAAACTATTTACACAATAAGAAATGTGTCCAGGTTGTGCGTGTAATTAGTTCATGATGGAGCAATAAAAACACACGCGCACAGCACTCTGTTGACTACAACTGGAGTGGGGCGTCCAGTTGTTATCGTCCATGGTAGAACTCGCGGAGCGTTCGGTCACTGCGTGTAACTGCCTGGCGGAGAACAAATGGGACGTCAAGCCCGTCTGTTCGGGGAACGCACAGAGGCTCACCAAGGTTCGCTCATGGGTACGCGCACTGCCCCTGCGGCCACAATAGCGTCTTTAGGGAGTCTGGTAGTATGCCCAGCGCCCTACAGACCTCCTGCATGTTTGCAAACAAACGAAGTGGGGCTGCAGTCGCTAGCGGGCTCGCGGTAGGCAAAAAGCCAGGGAGTGTCGTTACGGAGAGGTGTTTTGCGCGGGTTTTAAAGGCTTGTAGGCGCGTTTTCAGTTTCTGCGATTCACAGCAATGGTTGATGTTTTCAACTTAGTAATTTCTCGAAGTACACGAGCTCGCTTTGGCCACGTGCGGTGTATTCAGAGAAATAGACGCAAGAAAGCGTTTCTGGCGTTGATTTCTACGCTAGGCATTGAAAAAATAAGAAGTTTTGACACTCTGCTCTAGCCAGAATGATTTTACTTCGGGACAGTAGTGAGAGGATGTGCTGGCGTTCTTTCGGCGGAGCAGACGTGCGCTCACCGTCTGCTGACATACGTAGGTGTCGCGCTGTGCGAAAAGTGGGGACAGCGTCGTGTCCCCATTCTCCTCTGTCTCGCTTAAGCGCTGTTTTTATCCACAGGATCACGCACCAGCCAGGCCGACTTCTCCCCTTGTTAAACTGGTCGATTTGGTGAAATTTTTGATTTCTGGAATTATTCTCTTTCTTACCCCTGGGGTGTTCTGTTTCCTGACGAAAAATTATAGCAAAATATTCAGTAGAAATTTATAAATTCCAACAATCACGCAGATCCAACAATCACGCAGCTGATCAATACATGCTGCTTCTGCAGTGCGCAGGAAGGATGCAGCCGCTGGTAGCTGCAGCAGCTGCGGTAGGCACGGGCAGGCAGAAACTGTTTTGCCTACCATGCGAAAGTCGCTGCTGACATCAGCGCCACCGCATCTTCGTGACGTCGCGGGGTGAAGGAGGTCTATAGGCCGCGAGCATATCGCGACGAGCATCGGCGAACGCGGCACAGTGAAGTAGCAGGTGCTCTAGTGTTTCCACTGCACCGCATCCGTCACACCCATCACTCGTAGCGTTTCCGTGACGCTCCCGTCGTTCCCCGGGCCACACGCAGCCAATGCGCGCGCGCAGGATCATTGCACGTTGCGACCGCGTAAGTGCGCGATAGCCGGTGATGCTGTCGATGCACTCACCTCCTGCGATGCGTGGGTAGGGGTGCTGCCGTCGGAGATAGTCCTGGATGACCGCACGCACGTCCTCCAGCGCAAGGGGCAGATCGCTGGCAGGTAGTTGGTGTGCAGCGGTCGCGAGGTCGTCAGCTTCTTCGTTGCCGGCGATGCCGCAGTTACCGGGCACCCACTGTGCACGTACGGCACATCCTCTCTGCGCGAGGTGCTCGATGCGCGAGCGAATTTGCCGCACTAGGGGGGTACCGCGGCAGTTGGATTGCAGGCGGCTGAGGGCGGCGCGGGAATCGCACAGCAGAGCACTCCTGGGCGACGGAGGGAAGAGGGTGAGCAGCAGGTCCAGCCTGAGCCGGATCCCCATCGACTCCGCCGTGGTGGAGGAGCCCAGGAAGGCTACGTGTTGCTGGCTGTGCAGTCGCAGGGCGGGGATGGTAGCCGCCGCTGCAAGGGAGCAGCTGTCGTGGGCCACTGAGCCGTCGGTGTACACGAGGAGATGGTCCTGGAGCTCCTCATGTATGACGGCTCTGGCCAGCTGCTGCACAGCACAGAGGGGTGTGCTCCGCTTTCCCGAGATGCCTACGATTTCTCGCTGTACCTCCGAGGCAGCAGGCCAGGGCGCGCAGGAGCCGTAGGGGGGTGGGCATTGAGTCAATTGCTCATACTCGAGCAGCGCCGCGCCCATTCGTGAGCGCGGGTGCGAGCGCATACGCTGCAGCAGCGAGCCGTCGTCCGGTGCGCGGTGAAGCCGGTTGATGTGAACGCCCAGACATTTCAGTGAACACTAAACAGTTTGTGTATTCCCGTGTGATGACTATAGCATCGGCCTTGCACTGTACGACGCTTTTACGTTTGTTTTGTTACGATGTTGCTCGAGATCAGTGACCTGGAGCCGGTTGCTGGTAATAACTTTGTTACACTTAAGCCGTACTTATGAAAAAAAAAGATCACTATGACAGGGCAACCTCGGGGCACAAGAAATATTCTATCGTTTATAAAGGGGTTCAGAGAGGTCAGGTTCCTTATGTAATGCGCTTTGTATAGCTGACTCCTTTACTAAGATTAATAAATTCAGTTTGGTGAATATTTTCCTTTCTGCTAATCGCCTCAGTGGCATTCTCACTGCAGAACTCCGGCGGTTTTCTTCTCAGCTTTGTGTTAGGTTGGCGTTGGCTTGGGAACACTCTGCTCACTAAGAGACGAAGAACGTTAATAGTCATGGCTTAAGCGCAACCGTTTTAGTGCTGTAAGGTTTCTGGCGACAGCCCGTCTGGTTCAGCTGCGTAGTCGGCTCGGGACACCTGCAGCCGGGGTCACTGCACAGCGATAGGCATCTTGGTTCCCACGGCCGGTCCTCGCTTGGTTTATTGGATTCGAGACGGAGGATTCTGCTGCCGTTTGTAAACAACATTGTTCCCGGAAGATCGACCGTGTGGCACGGAGGCAGTTAGCGACCGCCAGAACCGAGCAGGGGTGGCTCACCCCTTCAACTGTGCCTGCTCGCCGGCGCCTCGCCCATTCGGACTTCCCGGAAGACGTGTTCGGCTTGACAGCGTGAGAACTGTCATTCGGACGCGAAGACAACGCTCTCTCTGGTGTGGGAGATGGTCCAGCGGCACGCTCTCTCTCCGGCGAGGCATGTGAGGGGGGCGTGTCCCTATGTGAAGTGGTGTGTGTGTGTGTACGACAACGCAAGTTAGGCCACGCCCAACCTGGCGAAGACCTCCTCGAACCTGGGGAATCCTAGGGACCGGACCCTTTTAAAACCGGACGACGAGTGCCATGAGGAAGGAATCCTCGATCATCCTCAGATCTTCTCAGATCCTCCGACCTTCCCCCATCACCCTCCAATGGGTTCCTAAATCTTGTAAATAATGTAAAATAAACCCCCTGTACAGTTTCCTTCATAACCAACTCCGACAACGTCATTCGGAGAAGGGACCTGCGGCGCTGAAAGAGTCAGCTCACTCAAAGACCCCTCATCCCCAACAACTAGTTGGCAGCGGCTGGGATGGACCGTGCGACATCGTGTTTTCTCAACCGGTAAGCGTTTCGGCATTTTGCTATAGGATTCGCCAGGCTTCAGATTTTGAGAGAATAATCTAGAATCACTGGGAAGTGTATGTCAATTAAGAAAGAGTAATCGCACGACACTTTGCAGATAGCATTGCCAAAGCGGAGAAAGCGTTGTCATAGACCTTATGAAATTGTCAAAGTCGGACTTGCTGTTGTTATACGAGGTACTGTCAATAGAAGTACAGGGAAAAATTACAAAACTTGAAATATGCACGACAATTGAAAAACAGCGTAGATGATGATCACCTGGTAGATACGTGGAATTTGGACAGGAAGAAAAAAGAAAAAGGGAAGCGGAATGGAAAAAGAGAAAGGACGGCAAAAGTGGGAAGCTGAAAAAGAAGAAAGAAATCTAAAGCGATTGCAGCTTGAAAGCGAAAATCGACAAAAAGGCGACAGTACGAGAGCCGGGTCTCCTGAAAGAGCAAGCGATGTACAATCATATAGAATGAACAGATTCATGCAGCCCTATGAAAGTGGAAGGGACATAGGATTGTACCTGTGAAACTTTGAGAGAACTTGCGAAAGGGAGAACTTTGCTCGCAGTACATGGCCGCAACGGCTTCTGACACTCTTGCCATGTGAAGTAGCTGAAGTCATAGCGAGACTTAGCACACAAGACGCAGCTGACTGCGAAAAAGTCAAAGCCAGCCTGCTAAAAAGGTACCGGCTGTCAGCCGAAGCTTTCCGACAACGCTTCAGGAACACAATGAAAAACGATAGCGAGGGCTATCCGGATTTCGCGTATGGATTAAAGACGAATCTGCTAGAGTGGCTAAAAGGAGCCGAGGTTTATGAAAGCCGAGACAAAATCATCGAGTGTTTTTGCCTTGACCAATTTTACCGAAGCATTCCCCAAGTGGTAAAACTGTGGGTTCAAGACAGGGAAAAAGTCGACACAGTTGAAAGGGCCGCTCAGCTAGCAGAGGAGTACGTTTCGCGCAGAAGGTTGAGCACTGAAGAGGGTGCGTCACACGCTCGAAACGCGATGCGAGATAAAGGGCATAGCAGAAAGACGCGAAGTGCTAGAAGTTCGGAGCAATCGGAGGCAACGAAGGCAGCTCCAGAAAAGCGTGAAGAACAGGCAAAGAGACAGGGAGCAGACAAAGCCGCGAAAAAAGAGTTTGAGGCTAGTAGGCCATTTCGTTGCTACAACTGCAATGGTGTCGGGCACTTTGCAGCCAAGTGTACAAAGCAACGTTTGGTGTTCTCGTGCGTCGAGGATAACGCCGAGAATCTAGAGCTCCTTAAGCCATACCTGCACGAGCTGCACGTTACCGGGAAACCGTGCAGTGTGCTTCGTGATAGCGCCGCGACGATGGACGTTGTCCACCCGTTTTACGTGTCAGTGGACGATTTTACGGGAGAAGTCTCGTGGATAAAACAGGCAGTAGAAGAACACAGTGTATGCCTTCCCATAGCTAGAGTGAAAATTTGTGGACCGTTTGGAGAGCTAATCACTGAGGCCGCAGTTTCGAAGGCCGTGCCACTTCAATATCCTTACCTCTTCTCGAATCGATCAGACCAATTGCTACGCAAGAGAAGCCAGAAGCTCGGAAGCGGGGTGATACAAGCTATGACAAGGTCGAAAACTCGTCAGCTCGCATCTCAACTAAGTCAGGTTCCCGAACCTCAGGTAGCCAGAGACGCACCAGCAAGTATATCGTTGCAAACAAATGAGGAGGGTAGGGAACCAACGAGGAATGAAAGCCAGACAGCTGACCGAGCAGATGAGCGACCAGGGACTTCAACCACTAAGTCGGTAGAGGAGGCAGAAAACGCGGAAGGATCCGTTTTATCTCCAACATCGCGTAGTTTTGATCGCCTTCTGCAGGTGAACAGGGAGTCCCTAATAAAAGAACAGAAGCAGGATCCCACTTTGAAAAGACTGCACCTTACAGCTAAAGAGGGCATCGAGAGACGCAACATAACGATGCATGAGAAGGGAGGCTTACTATACCGACACTACCAGGACAGAAAAGGCAAAACATTTGATCAGCTGGTCGTGCCCGAAAAACACAGAGCGGACATTCTGAGTCTCTGCCACGGAAATGGCTGGGCAGGACATTTGGGAATCAATAAAACAAAGGAGCGGCTATTAATGGAATATTATTGGCCGGGTTGTTTCAAAGATGCAGAACGCTACGTAAAATCATGCGATGCGTGCCAGCGCGTGGGCAAGTCGGGAGAGACATGGAAGGCTCCGCTGAAAATTCTTCCATTGATCTCGGAACCCTTCCGCCGGCTTGTAATAGACACAGTAGGCCCTTTGCCTAAAACGAAATCAGGCTATAAGTACTTGCTTACTATGCTATGTCCCGCCACAAAATTTCCCGAAGCAATTCCGTTGAAGGACTTGAGCTCCACAGAAATAGTTGACGCCCTTTTGTCAGTGTTCGCGAGAATAGGATTTCCGGCCAAAACCCAAGCCGATCAGGCGACGGTCTTTACAAGCGCCTTGACGACCACATTTCTAGAAAGATGCGGAATAAAACTGTTACACATCTCGGTGTATCATCCGCAGTCCAACAGTGTAGAGAAATGGCATTCGGTGCTGAAGCGGGTGCTACGCGCTCTTTGTTATGAGCATAAAGCAGACAGGGAGGATTGTCTGCCGGCCACACTTTTCGCTTTACGAACAGTCCCCCACGAAGCTACGGGGTTTACGCCAGCAGAACTCGTGTACGGAAGAGCCCTCCGCTCTCCCCTCCGAATGCTGAGAGAAATGTGGGAAGGGACAGGAGAGAACCAGACAGTGGTTGAGTATGTGCTTCAGCTACTGGACTGCCTTAACACGAGGGAATTAGTAAACCGAAATATGAAAGCTGCCCAGGAGGCCGCCAAGGTCTATTATGACAAAAACGCGCGCCTTCGAGGATTCACCGCGGGCGATCGCGTGATGATCCTCCGGCCATCGAGAAAAAACAAGCTGGAAGTTCACTGGGACGGTACAGTGGAAGTGTTGCAAAAACTTTCGGAGACGAATTACGCGCTAAGGGTTCCAGGCAGGGGAAAGCAGGTGAGAATCTATCACTGCAATCTGATGACGCCGTTCGTGGAACGCAGCGGGATCGTCAATCTGACTCTAAATGAACCAGAAGAGCTGGACAGCGAGAGTCAGGGTTGGAAGGGAGGTGCGGACGCTAGTGACAACGCGGAGAACATTCTAGCTCTCTCCGTGAATGCAGATTTCCTAAGCGGGACCCAGGTCGACACGCTGAAACAGTGGAGAAAATTCGCTGACATATTTAGCAGTCGCCCGGGAAAGACACACCTCCTGACACACGAAATCGAGCTCACCTCTGATGAGCCGGTACGGTTGAAACCCTACAGGGTATCACCGCGGCAAAAAGAAATAATGGACGCGGAAATTCAGCGCATGTTGGAGTTAGGGGTTGTAGAGCCAGCGGAAAGTGACTATACCTCACCACTAATTCTTGTTGAGGCCCCAGGGAAAAATCCTCGTCCCTGCGTGGATTATAGAAAGCTGAATGCAATTACCAGGGATCAGCTATACCCGATTCCCAACATAGAGGAAAGGATAGAAAGGGTGAGCGGCGCGAAATTCATTTCCACCCTCGATCTCGTACGGGGATATTGGCAAGTTCCCCTCTCAGAAAGCGCGAGCAGGTATGCCGCTTTCATCTCACCAGCGGGCACCTTTCGACCCTTAATGCTTAGTTTTGGGTTGAAGAATTCCCCCTACACCTTCTCGAAACTCATGGACATCGCACTGAAGGACATGCAGTGCTTTGCACTCCCTTATTTAGACGATGTGGCTATTTTTTCGGAAACCTGGCAAGATCATCTAGAACACCTAAGGACCGTGTTTTCCAGTTTACGACAGGCTGGACTGACACTGAAGGCAGAAAAGTGTAGATTTGGTTGCGCACAGGTGACGTACTTGGGCCACGTTGTAGGCCAGGGAACTAGGAGCCCATCCGAGTTAAAGATTGCCCCGATCGCAGCATTTCCGCAACCACGGACGAAAACGGGCATTCGCTCCTTTTTGGGATTAGTTGGGTACTACCAGCGATATATTCCTAACTACTCACAGCGGGCTAGTCCCTTAACTGACGCCTTGCGAAAGGGAGCACATACTAACGTAAGTTGAGATAACCAAAAAGAAAACGCCTTCAAGAGGCTGAAGGAAGAGGGCTGGGTGCTGTCTTAAGCCAAGTTGGCTACGACCATGAAGAACACCCAGTTCTGTGCATCAGCCGCAAACTGACCAGTACAGAGGAAGCGTACAGCGCTTCCGAAAAAGAGTGCGCGTGTTTAGTTTGGGCAGCGTAGAAGTTGTCTGTTACCTGTACGGAGCAAAGTTTGTATTTGAGACTGACCATTGTCCTTTAACGTGGCTGCGACAGATGTCCCCCAAAAATGGTCGCTTGCTCAGATGGAGTCTGGCTCTCCAACAGTACAATTTCTCGGTGCGTTATAACAAGGGGAAACTGCACGGCAGTGCTGATGGCTTGAGCAGACTGATGTAAGCGGGAGAACTAAGAGGAATCTCCTCCTGTGTGAGGGTGTTTTTTTTACTTTGTTCCGAGTAATCCGGCTGTGGCAGGTTCAAAAGGGGATGTTTGGCGCTCAGTCGGCACAAAATTAACACAAATCTAAACACAATTATTTTAAAAGTGTATTGTGGTCAATGGGAGAAGCCTGGTGATTCTTTGGCGAATTCCGAGCGCTTGCGGGTGGGGCAGTGCTTTGCTGTTTGGAACGTCCCACCTGCGCTTTCCTTTGTTGGTGGTGCTTTGGGTTCTGCCTTGGAGGCGGTGATATTGCAATCCAGGGGACCAACACGGACGCCATCTCATCTCTTCCTGCCCAGCGGTCGTCAACGCTGGACATTCGAGATTTTTCGGGCCGCGGAGGAGCTCTAAGGTTTCTGGCGACAGCCCGTCTGGTTCAGCTGCGTAGCCGGCCCGGGACGCCTGCAGCCGGGTCACTGCACAGCGATAGGCATCTTGGTTCCCACGGCCGGTCCTCGCTTGGTTTATTGGATTCGAGACGGAGGATTCTGCTGCCGTTTGTAAACAACATTGTTCCCGGAAGATCGACCGTGTGGCACGGAGGCAGTTAGCGACCGCCAGAACCGAGCAGGGGTGGCTCACCCCTTCAACTGTGCCTGCTCGCCGGCGCCTCGCCCATTCGGACTTCCCGGAAGACGTGTTCGGCTTGACAGCGTGAGAACTGTCATTCGGACGCGAAGACAACGCTCTCTCTGGTGTGGGAGATGGTCCAGCGGCACGCTCTCTCTCCGGCGAGGCATGTGACGGGGGCGTGTCTCTATGTGAAGTGGTGTGTGTGTGTGTACGACAACGCAAGTTAGGCCACGCCCAACCTGGCGAAGACCTCCTCGAACCTGGGGAATCCTAGGGACCGGACCCTTTTAAAACCGGACGACGAGTGCCATGAGGAAGGAATCCTCGATCATCCTCAGATCTCAGATCCTCCGACCTTCCCCCATCACCCACCAATGGGTTCCTAAATCTTGTAAATAATGTAAAATAAACCCCCTGTACAGTTTCCTTCATAACCAAGTCCGACAACGTCATTCGCAGAAGGGACCTGCGGCGCTGAAAGAGTCAGCTCACTCAAGGACCCCTCATCTCCAACAGTGCGCACTGTTAGAGAGCCGGCGAAGCCCTGACACCACTCACTCGCAACAACAAGCCCAGTTTGAAGCTCGTTTGACGCTAAATACTTCACAGCCTTGCCAAACTGTACCCACAGAAAACAATGTTTCTGCATTCGAGCGTATTTTTTCCGAGCACAGCTCGAATATCGCAGCTCTAATCTGCACAAATGGCACATAGAGAACCTCTGGCCCATTGCATGCCAAACGCACATTTTCCAACTAGCGCAGAGGTATTAAAAAGTTCACAGAAATGATTTCATCGAAATCTATGCTCGAAATTTTTCCTTAGATTTGTAGAAGCATTTGCACTTTAATATCAGCTAAGAATAAACCATGGACCAGCAAAAATTTTGCAAATAAATTTAGTTCTTTAGTTTAGCTTCCTAGTACCGTTATTACATTTTTTTCAGAAAACGTACTCGACATTCGTGAGCAATATAAAGCGGTTCATCAGCTGTCTACGAACTGCGACGATGTTTAACCTCGAATAGAGCAGACGTTAATGAAACAAAATTTACCAAGCTGCAAAAAAGCGTGATTTTCCGTGCACGCTCTCAGCCTAAAATTTCAAAGAGAGGAGGTTGAGGAAAAATGCATATTGCGGCTTATTACATTGTTTTTTTAAGAGCGCTTGTCTACTGAGCCGTAGTTGCCGGATTCGAACCCGGACCCGGTGGCCGCGCTTTGACGGAGGCGAAACGCTAAAGGCGCTCGTGTGCTGTGCGATGACAGTGCAGGTTAAAGATCCCCAGGTGGTCAAAATTACCCGGAGCTCTCCACCACGGCACCTCTTTCTTCCGTTCTTCTTTCACTCCCTTCTTTATCCTTCCCTTATGGCGCTGTTCGGGCGTCCACCGAGATGTCCAACGATATATTTGAGACGGTACTGCGTCATTTTCTTTCCTGAAAAACTATTTTCAATTTTCAATTTTTTCATGCCACAAAACACCAGGCTGTGTAATACGAGCCCACTATACCCTTGCACGATCCCCAACTTCCTAAACATTATACGTCTGGGAAGCACACACATGCATCTAGATGGGGGAGCCAGCTGGGCGGCTGATCCAGGGCAGCATATACTCCCCGACAGCGAGAGAGGGCCAGACAATTTTACAAAATGAGGGTGACAGGAGGGAGGGCCAAGAACCTAATGATGAGGGATGAAAAACAAAAATAAGGAAATTTGACCACCTCTGGTCGTAGCAGTGGAAGAGAAAGAGGACTTGGACCCCCCCGCTGCAGGTTCCCTTCGTGTATTCAGTCGCGCATTCACGAATACTTCCTCAGCAATACGAGTGCTGGAAGACCTCCAATTGAACGACGCCAGCCGAAGGCCACATTACGCAACGGAAAGGACCCATTGCAAAAGGAGGATGTTTATTCTGCGTCTCTACCACGCTAATTTTTTTGTTGTAGTTGTTTGGTGAAAAACGCCGACCTCCGCGATTTTAGTCGCTGACCATTGCGTCCACAAGCGTCTTTCCGTAACATCCAGCGTGCTTGTTTCATTTCATCCCGGTATAGCCCTGTCTACCACACTTGCGGATCATTTCATGTACAAGGATTCACGAGTTCCCGTGCGTGCGCGTACTAAAGCCGATCTGTGATTTACGACCAGCTCACAGCCTGTATTTGTGCAGAAGCCAGAGTCGGCAAATAACGCGGGCCGACCTTGGCCAGAGAGCCCCAGGTGGTCGGCGTTAATCAGGAGCCACCACAACGGCGTCCCCCATATCCCATGTATCGCTTCGGGACACAAAAGCTCATAATTTACACAATTTACAATATGATAAGAGTGCTCGATGATGGCGTTCAATGGCGGCCAGACTGGGATACGGAAGCCCGAAGGCCGCCCTACGCAACGGAAAGGACCGATCGCAAAAGGAAGATGTTTATTTTGCGTCTCTTCCGCACTAAAGGTTTTGTTGTGTTTCATGAGACGGGCTGACCTCCGCAATTTCAGCCGCTGACCTTTGTGTTCACAACCGTATTTTCGCAGCATCCAGCATGCTTGTGTCATTTC
Organism: Amblyomma americanum; assembly: GCA_030143305.2. Taxonomy (NCBI): domain Eukaryota; kingdom Metazoa; phylum Arthropoda; class Arachnida; order Ixodida; family Ixodidae; genus Amblyomma; species Amblyomma americanum. The sequence continues at coordinate 7,063 of JARKHS020013939.1, read as the reverse complement.
ATGTACAAGGACGCATGAGTCCCCTCGTGTGCGCGTACTACAACCGATCTGTGATTTGCAATCGATTAACAGCTCCTCTCTGAGCAGAAGCCAGAGCTGGCAGCTCACGCGAGTCGGCCTTGGCCAGTGTTTTTGTTGGCGAATGGGAGCTTCTGGCCATTTAGTCCAAGTTTGGAGTCTCAAAGTACGCGCAGAAATTCTACTCTGGGAATTTTGCCACGCCCCAGTATAATTCAAGTGGCACTTGCAAGGAGATACGCAACTGCAATTTGTTCCCATCTGAATGCCTCCAATGCCAATATCCCTCAAGAAAAAAGTATACAACAGCTGCATCTTACTGGTACTCAGCTATGACGCAGAAACGTGGAGGCTAACGAAAAGAGTTCAGCTTAAGTTTAAGAGACACTGAGGAGAAATTGAAGTTAGCTTGTATCGATAGAATACCAGCTCCTGATCACAAAAACGCCACTCTTACTGAAAACAAAGCTCTTGTAAGGTAGAAAATAGCAAGAACCAAAATACAGGTATCGCCGCCACAGGCCATTCTCGCAAGTACAAGCGTGATGACGTCATTGAACAAGAGACGCCACCTTGGAGCAATTTCCTTTTTCCATAAACGCCACGAATCTCTGAGGCTGACAAAGGAAGATTGGCCGGTTCGGTATTGAAGTAAGTTTTGTTTTGAAACCGATTGTGTACTTTTATCACACAAGGAAGAAAGACAAAAGACAACCTGAATGTTGGAGGCAAAGAAAACCGATCCTTGGGGGCGCCACAGGCGGCCAGGGGAGTTTCGGTTTTTTGTGGCGCTTCGCGTCTATGAGCTTTGCATGCCCCGTGGTTTTGTTTTGACGCGCCTCGACTTACAAGCCCCGAACAGTATAGGAACTCTAAGTGCCGCTTCAAGTGCTCTTAACCTTTGAAGGAGCCTATTAAGGCTGGTCAGATGATCGCCACGGTCGATGAAAAGCTATGATGGCACGATGGTCGGTGATCGTATAAGGCAATTAGCAGTATAAAGAGCACTTTTGTCTTCGCACGCTCGCCCGGCGAAACGTACCCGGCTGGGCCAGTCAACTGCGAGCTACTTAACGGAAATAGTTTATTAGGGACGGGAGACAAGATACAAGGCAGTTAAGAAAAAGAGATTTGGAACCTGCAGAGACCGTGACTCCACTCTCCTCAAACTCGTTTGTTTGCGGCTCCCTTCAATAGCTTCGGCAGTTGGGCGGAGCTGTTCTTTTCGAGCTCTCAGCTAATTTAATCCATTCACAGTACACATCTGAAGGTACATGCAAGTGGGCGAGAGAGTCCGATCAAGTGGACCCCGTACCTCCGGAAACGCGCGGAAGCCGTTGAAGCGTCGTGCGCGGGTTTTACTTTCAAGCCGCCAACTTTAAATGCGAGCGCTCCTGAGCACCCATGCGTTTTTTTGTGGCAAAATAAATAAATAATTTGGCCCTTGCAACCATGGGAAGCCTAATAGACGGCGCCTGCTGCACTGTGCAACAGCGCCTTTCAAGGAATCACAAATCCATTGGCCCCGAAGCCACGGCCAGCCTCCGCTGGGCGCAACCCGCCGACCTTGTCCTCGCCCCTCGCGACTCCTCGCTCTGGGGTTAAGATATTTAATTAGCAACGGCTGTTCACTGAGGAAAGGGGAAACGACCCGCCGGCGCCTAACCTAACCGTGCTCCCTCAAATGCATCGCACGCTCTGTGGGGCTGAGGTCGCTGAAATGCAGGCCGGAGTTTTTGCGAGAACTTCGTTGTCGGGTTCGGGAACAGGATCCATCGTAACACTGGCAAGACGCTTGTGCAAACGTAAACGAAGTGACGGTAGCGACCTCATTTAGATGCCTTCAACGCGCGGAGGCGGTAGCTTTCATTTCGGCTGGTGCTAGACCGCACCGCTAGCCGCCAGGAATCAGGGAGTCTGCGTTTACGTCACGTTTCACGTCACTGCGTTCTATGACGTCATAAAAGGGTGCCATGACGGCATAAGAGGGCGCCGAGTTTGAATCGGAGGGCGGGAAAATTTTTCAACTTTGAATCCAAATTTCTTTGAAATTAATGCATCTTTCGCTCCCAGACAAGCGGCAACAAAGGTATGAAATTCCGAACTATCAGATTTTGCTAACAAAATAATTGATAGAGTTCTCATTGTCCCTTTAAAGCCAAAGTAGAAGCCTGGGCGAGTTCGTATTTACTCCGTAGAGAAACATACTTACGTAACGAGCGGACACTCAAGCCGTTTCGCGGCCGAGCAAATAAGGGTCTGACCACCCGCCAGGCGGCCTATGTTTGCTTCCACTCTACTTCAAAGGTCGACAGCTTATCACGCGTCCACCGGGTTACATCCAAGCGTTCAATTTCCATATGAAAGTTTGTGCTGCTCCGGTCATGTGCCGCCGGTTACGCCCACCTCACCGCGCTTTTCAACGCGTCGCCTCGTTTTTCCGGTTCCTTTTGCCTTCAGGATTAAATTTGATGTTTCTTGAGCTAAAAACATTTAGCAAGTCGTTTGTTATGCAGCGCGAACGTATTTTGCACGTGTAGCATATAATATTCTGTGAGCCATCCGTTTGTTCTTGTACTGTCTTTTCCGGATCGAAGAGCATGTGAATTACTTCGAAAGCGTAATTTTCCAAAAGTCACTCGCGACACGTTCGGTTTAAAACACAGAATTTATCGATGGCTCACCCGTATCGTAACACAAACTTTTTACATGGCGTGGGTCGAACAGTGCAATGCAAATTTGTTATCGACCGAGTGAAAATACCTTTGTCACACGGGAAGCGGGCAGTTTTGATCGTGATCGGTCAGATCCTAATCGGGCCTCAATATGCCCCGATCGCGTTTGAGCCGCGTTTAGAAATAGTTGACAGCCATCAGAGCATCGGAATCGAGCTGCCAGATTGCGTTCGAAACCTACTGTGCGCTTTTTAGGTGTCATAGAGTGCTAGGAAACGAACAGCAAAAGAGAGAAGCCTAAAATATAAACAAGAAAGGTTGTTTTAGACTGCACTACAACAAATGCTAATACGTTTTATTCAGGCATAACTTCTCATATGTGTCAATACCGCCGACATGATGTGTTTCAGAGAATTTCAGGTGATCGGCGTTGACAGGAACGTTTTTTAGCCACAATACCAAATTCAAATATTTTTTTCTGGAATAAGTAATATACAAGGAATTTTTTCTGCCAACCTGGCAAATTTTGTTGGGTGTTTCGGACCTACTTAGTGGCATCTTTTGCTCTACGGCTCTTCTTATTCCCGATCCCTGGACCGCTATATCAGCGATCATTTTCCATTGCGATTGAAAGTCGGATCCCGGTCGAGGGCTCGATCACAATCGAAAGGGCCCATGTGAAGGGGTATAAGAAAATCGTTGCGGATACTGCGATCTACGCAATCATTACGACAGTGTGCGATGACTGTCAAGTGAAAGTTTGTCACTGGTCCGTACCGCATATAGGTACGGTCTGGAAGAAAACCATAGAGACAACCATTGACAGCAGTCACTGCTTTATAGACAAAAAATCAGTTTACGTCAGCTCGCTTCCGCAAGGGATTGAAGCTAGTTAGACAGAATTTTTCATGAACTATATGTTAACATGCTTGTCTGCAAACATATTATAAATAACTGTCATCAGCGAGTTTATTTTTCGTTTCAATCTTTTTTTGCTGCGATATATTTCTCTTTGCCGTTTGATGAATGCAACAATCTTTACAGTCTGTACACAAGCCCGCACTAATATGCCACGGAGCGGATTGAATTACGGGAGCTACTGCTGCGTTTCATGGTGTGGGAACAACGGGCGAAGGCAAAGGAAGCCGGGGACGAAGTTGTTCCGCATTCCTCGTGACAGCAGGTGATTGACGCCTTTTCTGTGTACTTTAATGAAAATATAAAGCAGTGCTGCCAATATCTTCTTAGAACCGGCTACTATGCGCATGTTTTTTATTGCGAAGCAATATTACTTTAGGTCGCACTTCAGCCCGTTCCGTGGCGAGGCGGTGGTAGGCACCATTGACCTTTAGCGTGACCTCGCTGCGTGACGTCACACCACGTGACCTAGAGTGACGTCACACCAGCTGTGTAAAAACGGGGCCCCATCTCACGCCGTCGCGAGGCGAGGCGGTAGCCACCAACGGCGGCCTAACTCCCGCTCCTCTCACCAGGGGCGCTACGGTCAGAGTGGGCATATCTTACGACGCGGAGAAAATGGAGTGTTACCGCACCGTCGGCCAATCGATACTGGAAGATTTTGTAATGGGCACGCTGGTGAGGGAAATGTTTGTCGGCATACACGGATTGGACGGATGACTTCCTCTTAGATGATTCACTGTAAGCCGTAACACTAGCATAACCCAAGACTACCACCAGCCATACTACCAGCTGATCCGAGAATAACACACTATTGCTTCGCAATCACCAGGCTTAACCAAGCTAAGCCACGGCCGTTTTCTATTTAGTCAGCCAGAGAAGCGAATAATCACAGGTTATACTGCGTCATAATTGTTCCAGGTCGAACGCTTGGATCGAGTGTGCCAAGAGGGGCGACCTCTTAGAAAAGTCGCCGACCCAGCTGTACGCCACGTACCGCATATGCGGGGACCATTTCACCGCAGATGACTTCATGGACCCCGGGATGACTTCGCTGATGAAGACTGCTATTCGTACTGTTCAGCATACAGGATACTGGGATTGTCAGCTCGTTAAAGGTGGATTTTTTTGCGTGGTGTCTATACCTTGAGCAAAAAATCGTAATAATCGCCTTTTACGAAGAGTACAAGCTTACTATTGTGCTACTATGATGCATTGAATATGTTGTGTTTGTATTTCTGAACAGCCTCTGAGCCTATCGCTCAAAGCTGATGTGCACGAATCGAGCGTGCTATATGCGTGCCTTTTTAGCCCCTTACTTGGGTCTAGCTGTTCACAACTCCTACTGTGTTGTTCGCACGGGCGATGTTTTAGATGACAAACCCGCAGAGCGTATGTGCAATATTTTTTTGTTCGTGACATGGTGCCACAGGCTTTACCATAACTTCTTTCTTGTTGCTCTTTGTATAATGATGAATTTTATAAAATGTGTGAGATCCAGTATTTTTTTCCTGTACAGTTCAAATTGTAAACAAGAAAAAATAAACTCTTTGTGTGAAGCCACTCCCTTCTATGTCTGCAACTGAAAGAGGCGGCTCAATGACGGCAAAAAAATTAAAGTAAGAACAGCTCTAATTGCATTATTCCAACCCGCATGAACTAATTCAGCTTGCGTAGGTTCTTCGAGAAGCTTGGTGGTATTTCCAGTAAAAGTCTGCGATCCGAGCGTTTATTACGTCTATATAAAATGACATGCTTAGAAATGAAATATTAAAACAAGCTTGTGCTCCACTTAGACGATGTAGTGGAATATTTTAATAGCCAAAGGTTATTCAGAATCGAAAGCATTGCTGTCAAAACCGAAACTGAAAAAGAGCTGAAGCACAAGCGTAAAACCTCGGAGGACGAAATTAGCGGTCTGACCCCCCGCCCGGGGCGCTGGCGGCAGTGTAGCAGCTCAGCCGCAGGGCCCTACGGAAGTGTCCGCTCTTTACGTAAATATGTTTCTCTATGTGTACTCATTCTAAAAACAGTGCAGCAAGACAACGCAGCGAGCCATGGAAAGAAAAATGATAGGTGTAACGTTAAGAGACCGGAAGCCGGCAGAGTGGGTGAGGGAACAAACGTGGGTTAATGACATCCTAGTCGAAATCAAGGGGAAGAAATGGGCTTGGGCAGGGCATGTAATGCGGAGGCAAGATAACCGCGGGCCCATAAGGTTAACGGAGTGGATTCCAAGAGAAGGCAAGCGTAGCAGGGGGCAGCAGAAGGTTAGGTGGGCGGATGAGGTTAAGAAGTTTGCGGGGACACGGTGGGCGCAGCTGGCAAAGGACAGGGTTAATTGGAGAGACATGAAAGAGGCCTTTGCCCTGCAGTGGGCGTAGTCAGACTGATGATGTTGATGACGGCCTCCTGCGTCTGTCTTCGCCGTCCACAGAAGACCACCACGGTTTGGTGTCTAGGCAGTTTATAGCACGTAAGACGGGCGTCAGTACGAATGAGGGCGGCACCTGTATCAAGTTTTTGATATTTTTTTATCTGATAGCAGCTGCGTTATCGACAAAAGCGAGTTTTTTGTTATCAGAACGGAGTATATCGAAACAGGCCAACTTGCATTTGTCCTCAGTCTGTCTTGAACCGAATACACTGAACACAGGGCAACGGGGAGGTGCTGGTCAATGAAAATTGACGGTGTTAGGTTGACAACATAATTGCGAGGCTATTCCAGAAGATTAAGAGAAGGATGAGCCGTCGCACACTCATCCAATGAGAGTTTATAAGGAAAAAAAAGCTGCATGCTTCGCCTGTGTTGGCACGCCTCGCACAGAAACACTCCGGCCGTGTGTAGCTGATGTGACGGTGCCCGCATGCACTGGGATCAAACGCTCATCCGGCGACCCACAATTAAGGCAATCAGTTCGAGCGAATGAATATTAATTAGACGTGCCGCTGACGACCTCCGCTCTGCCTTCAATGCCGCTGTATCCGAGATGCCGCAAGAGGCTAAAGAAATGGCAAGAGTACGGTCTCCAGCAGACAGCGAACAGGCTGCAGAGAGGCCTGCACGGTGGTACTTACTCACTGAAATCGTAATATATATAATTTGAAGCTAAGATATGCGTAGCTGTTTACTGTAATGCGTCATCATAGTTATTCGCAAAAAATCCGGCTCCACTAAGTGTTTATTTTCGAAACAAAGGCGGTACCCGCTCTGGCGAGAAACCATGATCACGCATTAACAAACAGGCGCCGGTAATAAATTAGTGTAACGTGCACAATTCAGTAATGGATGCATGTTTGTTAAAAGAATCAATTGGTAAGAGCTTATGAGAATTAGGTCGAGATAGAGAGGCAGTCGTTTGTAGCTTCAGTGACGTTTTTATTTCATTTTTCCATTTCTTTTTTATTTACACCATTAAGATGTGGAAAGGCTCAGACAAGAAGAGAGCTAG